>VWZO01020098.1:54529-116894 GCA_013396975.1 Bucco capensis
CCCTGCAGATCCTGGAAGGTCTCCTGGGACATAAGCACCACAATCCTCTCTCCATAATCACTCACTTGGTGCTACCCCTGGTGGAAGAGCCACTGGAGAGCAGATGTGATTCAGCCAGCGAGCTAGGGCTCCTTTGGTAGGTGCCTGCACCTTTAAATCAGGGAGGGGAAATAAATAAATAAATAAATAAATAAATAAATAAATAAATAAATAAATAAATAAATAAAATCCTTCGCCTAGAGGGCAGTGGAACAATTTTGACTTTAAAAAGAGAGCGAGACAGAGCGAGCGAAGTGAGCGTTAACAACTCCTGATCCAGTCCCTGGGCATTCATTAATGTTTCATGGCGCTTTCAATTATTGCCTCCTCTGCCACCGCCGTCATCTGTCTCTTCAAATCGACGCTGTAATAACCACTCAAGCAGAAATCCACTCTGCTGTCTGCCCGATGCTCCCCTCCCAGCCTCCCCAGCTCCCTCTCGCCCAGCTTCTCCTCCCTGCCTCGTGCAGATCTCCCTGGCAAGGCCTCTGCCCCTTCCCCATGTGTGGCAGGTGGCCCCAGCTGGGGACACTGCTGGGGGAGGACACGGGAGGCATGTGTCAGACCTTCCTGCTTGGGAGTCAGGCCAGATGCACCCCACAGCAAGGAGCAGGGGGAGTCTGACACCATGACATGGGTGAGCGAGCTCCTAGCCTGCATGGACTCCACGGCACACACCCCATGTGCAGGGCACAACTCAGGCACCAGCCTGCAGGCCTCATGCTCCTGGTCAGGAAGCACCCAAGGGCATGCAGGCACCAGGGGTACCACACACACCATGCCCACACCATTACCTGTGCACACACCATACACACACCATGCACTCACTATACACACACCATACATACACCATGTACACACACTATACACACAACATACACATACCATGTACACAGCACTTACACACCATACACACACCATACATACACCATGTACACAGCATGCACACAGCATACACATACTCTACACCATCATGCACACTCCATCCACACACCATACAAACACTATACACACTCCATACACACACTATACACATTCCATACACACACTCTACACCATCATGCACACTCCATACACCATCCATACACCCCCTCCCCCAGCCCTCTGCACCCACACGACGTTGGCAGTTGGGCTCTGCCTGCACAGGCTCCCTTGCCTGCTGTGTGCACAGCCCTAGGCTCAAACCACAGCATGTGTGCACACACACCAACAGATGTGTCCTAAATCCNCTTCCATACACACATTATACACATTCCATACACACACGCTACACCATCATGCACACTCCATACACCATCCATACAAACACTATACACACTCCATACACACACTATACACCTTCCATACACACATTATACACATTCCATACACACACTCTACACAAAGGTCATCTAGTCCAACCCCATCCATACACCCCCTCCCCCAGCCCTCTGCACCCACACGACGTTGGCAGTTGGGCTCTGCCTGCACAGGCTCCCTTGCCTGCTGTGTGCACAGCCCTAGGCTCAAACCACAGCATGTGTGCACACACACCAACAGATGTGTCCTAAATCCCTCCCCAAGGAGCAAACTGGCCCCACCTGAGCCCTTACATGCCATGGGAGAGCCCCAAGGAAAGTGTGGGTTCCCTGGGTGTCCTACAGCCATGGCCTGAGAGCCTCTGGGTGCCTGGGGAGGGGATGAGCAAAGCTGAAGGAGAGACTATGAAGCCAAGTCAGTCCATGAATTTCCCTTCAAGATGTCCTGGCTCAGCCAGGAGAGGTCTGCAGAGGGTTGGAGATGGGTGAGGAGCAGCTGAAGGACCTACAGCTCACTGAAGGTTGTGTCTTGTCCTGCAGTAAAATGACACAGCTCAGTTCAGTTGGGTGCCTGGATAGTCTCAGATCTGCCAGCATCAAGGCTGCAGACCTTATCCTAGCCCCACAAATCATCCATTTGCCTTGCCCAGTCTTCAGTGCTTGCAAACAGTGTCCCTGGGACTCAGCACCTCAAGGTGAAGGAGTCAGAGCCTTCAACTTGGGACAAGGATTTGTGAAGAACCAAAAACTGAGTTCTCAGCTACTCTGCCCAGCAACCCCCAGAGTGTCTGGACACATCACTGCTATCTGGGATGGGAGAAGAGCTCTTGGCTTCCACCACAGGTTGTGATAAACCCAGAACACCCTTATCCGACATCAGTGGTTTTGCTCAGGAAGACAGAAACATTTTACTTAGCTGAAGTCCATGCCCTTCAATCCCACCCCTGCATTCACACCTCACAGAGGTGTTGGAACTCTGTACTTTTGAACATTTATTATTTTCTCAGAATGGAAATAGTGATGAAATGTCAAAATTTCCAGTGGGACATTCCCTGTTTAATTGTCCTCTCTGGGCTGGGTTTTATTGCTGTCAACTGAATCAACCCAACATGTTGTTGCTATTACTATAAAGCTTTTCTCCCTCCTGGGGTCCTCCCCATCTCCAGGAGTCCAAGGGCTCTCCAGAAGGAAGAGGATGCCTGGAGATGTAAAAAGACCACGTGAAAGATCTGGTGGCAGATGGGCATCAAGAGACTGGTCTGTGTAAGGACAGAGGTGCACCCCACACCTCTTTTTGACCATCTCATGCCATGGTAGGGTGGCATGAGCAGGCTCCACTGCTGGCAGAGCAGGCATGTGCTACCTTTCCTCCCCAGGACAAGGCTTTGCAAAGCAGACTCCTCACTGATCTCCTGCCACCACCACTCTCAGCAGCTCCTGCTGCAGGAGGCTACGAGCACAGAGCTCCTTGCAAACCCTCGCTGCTCCTCCCTTCCTCCCCCTTACTCCACCGTGGTGGTTTTCCTTCTGAATCTCACTTATCCCTTTCCTGGAACTCTTCTGGCTGGAGAACAGCTGGAAGGAGCTGAGTGAGGACTTGGCCCTGACTAGGAGCTGGACTCAGTGCGAGGTGCTGAGATGCAAAGGAATGCCCCAGCAGGAGTTGTACTCTTTTCTCTCTCTCACTCTTCTAAAGATGTTTCAGAGTCCCTCTGATGGGAGCCAGATGTGGCCCAGATGTTTCCACTTAGCAGAGTGCTGGCTGGCCTCCTGTGCACTCTTGAAGGATGTGTGTGCTTTGGTGATGTCTCCACAGCCCCACTCACCATGGAGCTCCCACCACTCACCTCCAGCATGCACAGAGCTGCCAGGGTGCTGCACACACAAGAATCACAGAATGGTTTGGGTGGGAAGAGACCTTTAAAGGTCATCTAGTCCAACCCCTCTGAAGTCAGCAGGGACATCTACAACTAGATCAGGTTGCTCAGAAACCCAACCAACCTGACCTGCAATGGTTCCAGGGATGGGACATCTACCACCTCTCTGGGCAATCTGGGACAGGGTCTCACCACTCTCTGTGTAAAAAATATCTTCTTTATATCTAATCTAAATCTCATTCTTTTAGTTTCAAACCATCAGCCCTTGTCTGTCACAAGAGGTTCTGCTAAAAAGTCTGTTCTCATCTTTCTTTAAGTACTGAAAGGCTGCAGTAAGTCTTCCCTGGAGCCTTCTCTTCTCCAGCCTCAACAAACCCACCTCTCAGCCTGTCCTCACAGCAGAGAGTTTCCAGCCCTTGGATCATTTCTATGGCCTCCTCTGGCCCTGCTCCAACAGGTCCATGTCTCTCCTGTGCTGAGAACTCCAGAGCTGGACCCAGCACTGCAGATGAGGCCTGCCTCCCTCCAGGTACACACAGGAGCACAAAAGATTTGTATCATTGCACTATTTCTCCCATGGGCTTTCAGGGATGGCCTCCTGTGTGCCCTGGGATGGGGGTGCTGGAGGGATGCAGCCTGTCTAGGATCAGTCCCCCCTCACCCCCCCAACCCAGTTCCAGGACTTCCAGCATTCACTGAGAGAGGTCATCCAGCCCTGGACTCCTTCCCAGAGTGCTGAAGAGCTGGGCTGGCTGGAGAGGGGCAAGGATGGGGTTTCATGGTCCCAGCACAGCAGGTCCATGACTGAGAGGTGCTGAGGGTCACAGGAGGGAGGGCTCATCACCCAGGAGCCAGTCCTGCCATGGTCAGTATCCAGACTCAGGACCAGTCTCCCTGCCCAGGCTCCAGTGTTCTTTCCCATTTATGGCCTTGTGCTGCTGTTGGCAGTTCATTGTGCAGTGTAAATCTCAG
This sequence comes from Bucco capensis, assembly GCA_013396975.1. Lineage (NCBI taxonomy): Eukaryota > Metazoa > Chordata > Aves > Piciformes > Bucconidae > Bucco > Bucco capensis. The sequence continues at coordinate 58,716 of VWZO01020098.1, forward strand.
CCACTCCAGATGACATTTAAGAGCAGGGAGGTGGGGATGGGGGGGGACAGTGGTGTGGCAGGAGGCGGGGGAGCAGACCCATCCCATCCAGCAGTGCTGAACCTCAGATGAACCTGGAGCAACATGCCAGATTCAGGAGCTTGGAAGTGACCCTCCAGTGAGGTGCCAAGGCAGACAGCTGGTGCTGATGCCCAGGGGAAGGTGGGAGGGAGGTCCAAGGTGGGCATCCCAGCACAGAGCTGTGTGCAGGGGGGGGCTGTCATTGCCTTTCCTCCACCACCGCCTCCTCCACTTCTCCCAACGTTTGCATTCCCCCTCTCCCTCCTAATCCCCACAAATGCTAAGATATTTAAATGTGGTATTTTCAAATCTAATCAGCGTTCCAAAGCTGTGCTGATGCCACTCAAATTTAATTTGATCCATTTACCAGCTTTGTGGTGCATCTAATCAAAGAGAGGGAACAATTAGGTTAATGTCAGGGGTCACCACGCAGCCTCCTGCACCACTCAGCAACAGGAGGCATCCATGGCTAGGCCAGCCCTGAGGAACAAAAGCAGGAGCCAAGGGTCTCTGGAGCCTGGGCTGGAGATGACCACCGAGATGGAGAGCATCCTGGGTCATGCACATCACAGGGATGCCTCAGAAGGAGACAGCCTGGCCAGGGAGGGTGGGATGATGTGTCCCACTTAGCTTCAATGTGAGCAGAAACATAGTCTATCCAGGTCAGTCTTGCATGGGGATGTGCATCCTCCAGCCATCTCTTCACCTGTCTATCCCTAGAAGAGGCTATCCTGTGATGTGCTTGACCAAGGACTACTGCTGCCACTATGACAGCTCAGAGCACAGCAATCTGGATAACAAGAGCTGTGAGCCTCTCCCAGCATCCATATGTGGGCTCTGGGTAAGGCTGGTAGAGATTCAGGTAGCAAAACCTCATCTGAGCTATCTCCTACCAACGCTGTAGAACCGTGTCATGCAGGGGGTTAGACACCTGACCATCAAACTGACCATCACACTTGCCAGCTGGCATTCGGCAGGCCAGAGTTGACCAGAGAGGGTCTCGGTGCAGGCAAACCAGACAAGGCTGGTGATCAATCATTGCCATGACGCCAGGGCAGAGCAAGGAGCCCCAAGGCTGGGAACCTTTCCCCACAGAATCTCAGAATCATTAAGGTTGGAAGAGACCTCTAAGCTCATCAAGTCCAACCAGCCACCTATCACCCTCATGCCACCAAACCATGGCCCTAAGGACCACAGCTAGATGTTTCTTAAATCCCTACTCTTAAACTGCCTCCCTGGGCAGCCTGGGACAATGCCTAACAACCCTTTCAGGGAAGAAATTCCTCCTGACATCCAATCTAAACCTCCCCTGGTGCAACTTGAGGCCATTTCCTCTTGTCCTCTAACTGTTAACCTGGTAGAAGAGACCAACCACCACCCCACTCCAACCTCCTTTCAGGGAGCTGTAGAGAGCAATAAGGTCTTCCCAGAGCCTCCTCTTCTCCAGACTAACCAACCCCAGCTCCCCTGCCTTGCTGGGGGTTAGCTCTAAAAAGGGAAACTCTCCATCATGATATGATTCACCTCACAGGCTGTCTGTGCTCTTCACTCAAGCCAGGACAGGGCTCAGCCCATTGGGAAGGGACATTGTAAGGAGCAAGGTCTGTGGCATTTTGCCCTCCTGGGGTATAGACTCCAGGTTGCTGCTGGGCACCTTCCAAGTGCTGCACATTCCTTGGCCCAGACAGCGAGGACGAGATGAAGATGGAGGGTAAGTGTCTCTGGTGCTGCATTTTATAGCCTGAATAAGGGCAGAGCAAGGGACTCCTCCCTCCTCCTCCCCTCTTCCCTGCTGCTGAGCTGCATGCTTTGCCTTGCTCTGCTCCTGATGCCTCAGCCCATCCCTCACCCCTGGAGAGGTCACATTGCCTGTTTGTTGGCCTTGGCTTCAGTCTCCTTTCAGTTCCCAAAGCCTGATCTTACTGCACTAAGTGAGGGGCCAGGGTGGGGATCAGGTCTGCTGGGGATGGCGAGGGGGACAGAGCCAGGCCATCAGGACAGCAGCTGCAGCACTTGGGGAGGGACAGAAGGAAAGAGGGGGGGGATAAATAAGCTTTGTGTAGATTTCTTGTTTCTTTGTTTCATACATTCCTTGAAAGACTGGAAGAAGAAGTGAAGGGGAGGCAGGTATGAGGAGAGAAAGCACATGTGATGCCTGCTGTGCCCCCCTCCCTGCCACAGAGCTGAGTCCAGAGGAGTGGAAGCAGCTCAGGAGATGGCAGGTGGGTTTCAGGCACTCTCAGGGTGCAGGGATGCCATCCCAACAAGTTTCAGTCCTCCCTGACACCAGCAGCTCTCAGCACGCAGATGTAGATCATGCTCACACTGCAACCCCTGCTCTGACCTGAGGTGGAAGTTTGGGAGCATCTGGTATTTAATTTGAAATGGACTAAAGTGAAAACCAAGCTTTTTTCCCACTACCCTTGAAATTCCTAACCCAAACTTTAATTACTGTTGTAGAAAAGCCTCAATCCCTCAAAACCACCAGAGGGAAAAACAAGAGGAAATACAGGAACAGAGACTGTGAAAAGCTGGGGCAGAAACCAAAATGAACTGACTCCAAAAGGAAACAAAACCCACTCAATTCTGATTGCTACAAAATACATGATTTTTTTCAGGATTTTCATTTTCCCCAGCAGATATCCTCTGCCCCATGCCTGGGCTTCCTACCTTCCTCTTCCCCAAGCCACAGGTACAGAATTGCCACTCCACTCTCCCTGGATCAGGACTCTAGCTGGTTTGGCTTTGCACCTCCAGTTTGGCACTGGCAGGATGCTGAGAGGGAGAGTAAAATTTGGAGCTATGTCATCCCTGGGGCAACGTGCTCAGAAGAGGCCTCCTGATGAGCAAGAATGGAGAACTAATAACAGATGAGGAGAAGGCTGAGGTCAGTCTTCACTGGCAACCTCTCTCCCAACACCTCCCAAGTTAAAAAAACACAAGGTGGGGACCAGGGCAGTGAAGTCCCTCCCACTGTATGTGAAAATCAGGTTCTTGACCTCCTGAGGAACCTGAACATACATAAGTCTATGGGACCTGATGAGATGCACCCCAGAGTCCTAAAAGAATTGGCTGATGGAGTCACCAAGCCACTCTCAGTAATATTTGAGAAGTCCTGGCAGTCAGGTGCAGTCTCTAGTGACTGGAAGAAGGGGCATGTCACACCCATTTTCAAAAAGGGTGTAAAGGAGGAACCTGGGAACTACTGACCTGTTAGCCTCACCTCTGTGCCTGGGAAAATCATGGAGCAGATTCTCCTAGAAGGTCTGATAAGGCACATGGAGGATAGGGAGTTGATCAGAGACAGTCAGCATGGCTTCACTAAGGGCAGATCCTGTCTGACAAACCTAGTGGCTTTCTACAATAGTGTGACTACCTCAGTGGACAAGGGACAAGCTGTGGATGTGATCTATCTGGACTTGTGCAAGGCCTTTGACACAGTCCCCACAACATTCTACTGGCCAAGTTAGAGAGCTATGGATTGGATGGGTGGACTGTTCAGTGGATAAGGAACTGGCTGGCTGGTCACATCCAGAGGGTAGTGGTTAATGGCTCAAAGTCCAGCTGGAGATCAGTGACAAGTGGTGTCCCTCAGGGCTCTGTACTGGGGCCTGTACTGTTTAATATTTTTATAAATGATATCGACAGCAGCATTGAGTGCACCATCAGCAAGTTTGCAGATGACACCAAGCTATGGGGTGCTGTTGATAAGTTGGAGGGGCAAGATGTCATCCAGAAGGACCTGGACAAGCTGGAGAGGTGGGCCCAGGTGAACCTCATGAGCTTCAACAAGACCAAGTGCAGGGTCCTACACCTGGGTCGGAACAATCCCCACTATCAATACAGGCTAGGGGATGAGATGATGGAGAGCAGCCCTGCAGAAAAGGACTTGGGGTGCTGGTGGCTGAGAAGCTGGCCATGAGCAAACAGTGCACGCTGGCAGCCCAGAAGCACAATGGCATCCTGGGCTGCAGCAAGAGAAGCGTGGCCAGCAGAGCCAGAGAGGTGATTCTGCCACTGCACTCTGCTCTGCTCACACCTCCTCTGCAATACTGGGTCCAGTTCTGGAGCCCTCAACACAGAAAGGACATGGAGCTGATGGAGCAGGTCCAGAGGAGGCCACGAGAATGCTCAGGGGCTGGAACACCTCTGCTCTGAGGACAGGCTGAGGGAGCTGGGATTGTTCAGCCTGGAGAAGAGAAGGCTTCGGGGGGACCTACTAGTGACCTTCCAGGACCTAAAGGGAACTTCCAAGAAGGCTGCAGAGGGCCTGTTTGCAAAGGCCTGGAGGGAAAGGACAAGGGGCAATGGTTTTAAATTGGACATGAGTCGATTTAGACTGGATATTAGGAAAAAGTTCCTCCCCACAAGGGTGGTGGAACACTGGCCCAGGTTGCCCAGGGAGGTGGTTGAGTTCCCATCCCTGGAGGCATTCCAGGTGAGGCTTGCCAGGGCTCTGGGCAAGCTGCTCTAGTTGGGGATGTCCCTGCCCAGTGCAGGGGGGTTGGACTAGATGACCTCCAGAGGTCCCTTCCAACCCAAATGATTCTGCAATTCTGTGTGGAGAGCAGATCCAGCATGCCCTGTAGTGGATGGGTGTTGGATGGTGAGATCCTTGGATGTGTTCAAGGCCAGGTTGGGTGGGGATTGGCTTTGAGGTACCTGGTCTAGTGGAAGATGTCCCTGCCTATGGCAGGGGGCTTAGAACTAGATGATGTTAGGTCCATTCCAATCCAAACCATTCAGTGATTCTCTGAGTTCTGTATGTGTTTTGTGTGTTTCCAGTGTGTGTTGTGGGTGTCACACTCCTGTATCAGTACCTGTTGTTCCTATGGGACAAGCCTGCTGGGATGGAGAGCACAAGTGGAGCTAGAGTTGAGGCTCAGGGCTTCAACACTGTTCCTTATTACTTTCCAATCCTCTCATGTCCCAAGGACACAGATACTTCATGGCCTGAAGCATCTTCCTGTGCCTCCTTGGTCCATCCCACATGCCCCATGCCCTCCTTTCCCACTGCCCTAAAATCCCTTTTCCCCATCATTATTAGAGCTTTTCCTGCCAATTCCTCTGTATGCTTCCTGACAGCAGCAGGATCTGCAGGACTGGAACACAGGTGCCATCAGCCATGGCCCAGGTCCCACATCACTGCTGACCACTGTGTGCCCATGCTCCCTAGGACAGCAGAGTGGTGCCTCACCAAGCCACAGCCCAGCCTGTGGTGGTTTTTTGCTCCCCATGTGGGTTGTAAGGAAGTTCCTGCACTGTGTGATTTCAATACACATGCTTTGCAATCTGTTGCAGAGTAGGGGTGCTTGGCAAGGCTTCCCTGCCCAGCCTGCTCAGGGGCTCCTGGGCTCAAACACAGCTGAGGTTTCCCAGCATGGACCAGGCTTAACACAAGTGAGGTGTTTGTCCCACTTCTCCTGCATGTGCAGCTGGATGAGGTTCTGCCCAGCACCTCTTCCACAAACCTGCTGCCTCCTCCCAGCTCATGGGTGCCCAGCAGTACTTGATGCCTAACCCCACACATAGAAAACTGTGCTCTGCTGGGGGGTGGAAGGAAAAGGAGGGATGCCCTGGGAAAACAGAGGTTGCAGGCAAACCTTTCATGTTTATTCCTCACATGGGCAGGAGAAGGGGAGGCAACTGTGGCAGGCTGGTGTCCAGGGGCTCTGCCAGGACCCCAGTGTTCCCCATTCTCATACTGGGGCTGGCCACGTCCCTTGATGGGAGCAGGGCAATGCTACTCTGGCCCCTTTCTGATGCCTTCCTTGGGCTTTGTGCCCAGCAAACCAACACCAGCCCAGTCCACAGACTTACCCTGAGCCCCCCCATCCCCAGTGGGCTGTGACAGGGATTTTAGATGCTGCACTTATCAGCCCACCGTCTCAGGCTGGATTTTCCACCCATTTTCCTGCACCTCAGCATGTGCAGGACATGGCAACACTGCATTTCTTTATAGACCACAATGGATCTGGAGCCTCTTCATCACAGAGAATGGGGAAACATGAAGCTTGAAAGCCTGCTGGGAGCACCTGTAATTAAGAGCAGGCATTTTCTCCTTTTCTCCTTTCACCTCCCCCACTACCCAGTGGCTTCCTCCTCCTCCCCTTCAGCCACAGTCTGTGCCTGACCCAAGACTGCAGTCTCCCTCCTCTTCCCCACATTCCCTTCCGCACCCCAAGGATGCTTCTCCCACCACACACACCACACCGCTGAAGCCAGTGGGTGCTTTGTAGATCTGTCCAGGGAGCAGAGGGAAGGAGAACAGCCAAGAGACTGGAGAGATCAGACTAGTAATGGGACAAGAAGAAAGAGCATTAGGCTACAACAGGGGAGGGTTAGGTTGGGCATTAGGAAAAAGGTCTTCCCCAAGAGGGCTGTCAAGCCCTGGCCCAGGCTGTCCAGGGCACTGGTGGAGTCACCATCTCTGGGGGAGTTTAAAACAGGTCTAGATGTGGTGCAGAGGCACATGGTTTACTGTTGGCCTTGTCTATGCTGATTTAATGCTTGGACTTGATGGACTTAATGGTCTTTTCCAACCTAAACAATGCTATGATTCTATGATTCTAAGTACCCAGGGGCTGGAGAGACCTTCAAGGGTAGGAAGCCACCGGGATGACACCCCTAGTGGGATTATGTCATGCTGCTGTGGAGCTGGAAGCAGGCAGCATGCACTGGTGGCACAGGGAATCCTCCTGTGTTTCAATCCTCCTCATCTCCCGCACCCTCTCCCTCTTGTTTTTCCCTCTCCATCATCCCCTTCTCTCTCCCATCTCCCTGGCTTCCCCCTTTCCTCGCTGCTGGGACGTGCAGCCCGCTCCCACCCCGCAAGCCCTGGGCAGGGAGGGAGGCTGCGGGGCTGCATGAGCGTGCGCGGAAGCGCGCCTGTGCGCGCCCTGGGGCCATGGGAACGGCATCAGAGGGATGACGCCGGGGTTAGGAGGAACACAGGGAGAGCTGCCAGCGCCTGCCCCCCTCTCTTTGGTCGCAAGGAGTTAATGCTGTGATCTGTTGCGTGAGTTCTGATGAGAAGCTGCTTGACATGCAGCGCTGGCATAATGAAAAGTAATCCACATTAATAGGACCTCCCTCTGCGTGATTGCTTCTGCTCCACTAGCCCCATTGAAGATTTCACTTTTCCTTTAACAGTCAGAATAACAGAATGTGACATTAAGTCTTTTACATGCAGCAATTTATTTTAAAATATTGGGGCACTCAAAACAGTATCCAGAATGTTAAATAAGATATGCATGAGATGGAAATCAGAGCAGCACTGCAGCGAGGAGACAGGAGTCAGACAGAGCCTTTCACAGGCACAAGGCAGCTCCACTTTTAGACTTAATTGCTGTTTAAGGCACAAAGAAATAGCCAAGTTGGTGAGAGCTCTGAGGCACAGAGCATCTGATCCTCTTCGCTCACAGGTCCAGCTGGGAAATCAGTGGCCAGCATGGATCCCACCTTGCCACCCATCCCCAAGGTCAGGCAGATGACACAAGCAACCTGGTAAGGTTTAACCTAGAGGTTCCTCATGGCCCATGGAGGGTCCAGTGCTGCATTTTGGTTTTGCTTGCAATGAGAGAGGAGGGATCCCTCCTGCTCTACAGAGCACACACCTTTTGCTTCATCTTGGAGATGAAGATGCAGTCTCTTCTGGGGTGGAGCACATCAAAGCTGACACCACCAGGGACCATTGCAAGGCTGCCCAGGCTCAGGTCAGCCATCAGCAGGGTTCCAGAGCTTTACTGATGCTACAGCCATGTTGAACTCACCCTTCAAGGATAGAGCAGGTTTAGCCCCACCACTGGAGCAGAGTGGTGTGTCCAGCAGCCTAGTACCTAAAGCAGAAACCTTTAGGATCTGCAGGGTTTGTGCAGGGCCTCCTCATGTGTTCCTTAGCCCTGGAGCCTCTCTGCACTCCCAATGTTGTCTCACACCGTTACTTTCACCCTCTTCAAGTAGTTTCCCTTGCTGTTCCACACAAGCACCTTTGCCCTGTGGAGCCTTCATCCCATCCCAGGGGCCATGCCAGGCTAAGCTGTTGCTGATTCACCACCTGATGTTGAGCTGTCAGGCAGTAGCTGTTGATGGGGATGGTGACTCCTGTCAGCCATGCTCAGCCTTTGCTCTCCACTGTCCTTCGTGCAATCTCCTGCAGTCCCCAGCTGGGCAGGCACCAGGTTGTGCTGAACACCTTATCAAGCATTCAGCTTCTGTCTTAGCCTGGCTGCTCTTGTAGCCCAATTATTTGCCCCAAAGAACCTGCAGGAGGATCTCCAGATCACAGAGGCAAGCGACTGGGGACAACAGCTACCAACACGTCCCTTAGGATCACTGGTTCCCAGAGTAGGTGCTAAGGCCATGGGAAGAGCAAGCTCAAATAGCCTGGTGCATTATTAAAGGGCACATCCCTCCTTGACTACGGACTTCTCTGCCACATTTTCAGGTTTTTCTTGAGGAGTTTTGAACATTACAAAAAATACTCATTTACCTCCTGCCTCCAGCAGCTGAGGCCAGGGAGAGCTGGGGCTTGGTGAGGCTGCAGGACCCTCTGCCCTGTTCCCCTTCCTCTCAGCAGGACTGTGGTGGTGCCTCACTGCATCCCATCCAGTAACACCAACCTGGGTCAGAGAAACTCCTTGGTCTGACACACTGCTGCCCATCCCTCGCCCTCCAAAGGGCAGGACAAATTTGCCTCAGGCAGCTGAGTGCAGAGACATCAGCCACTGTCCTGTCCATAGATTGCTTTACTGAGCAGCTCAGAGCAACCCAAAAGGTGGGACAGAAATCCCAGCAAACATGACGAGGGTGACCCATCATCAACATGAAGGGAGAGGGAGGGCAGGACCTGAGAGCTCTCAGACCTGGGAAGAGGAGTCAACATGCAGGGATGCTCATCAGAGCCTCTAAGAGCCAGGACTCAGAGCTCCTAGTCTGCTGCCCAGGAGCACAGCACTGGCTGGATCCAGCTCCTCCTCCTCCCCTTGATGTGCTTGGTCCATGCTCAGCCTGCATGGTGACCACCACACTGCTGGGAGAGGTGGGCTGAGCTGGGCACTGCTGATGTGATGTGGCTGGGGGCACTGGGAGCTGGGGGCACTCCCTTTCCTTCCTGGATGGGATTGGGCCTGGTTTGGGAGCCTGAGGCTGCTTCTGCTGCTGATGGGTGCTGGATGCACCCACGGAGGAAGGGCTGGGTTTCTGCAGGTCCCAGTGCTCTGGGAGCTTCTCCAAAGCATGGTACAGCCTGGTGTGACTCTGTATGCCACCAGAGGAAGGGCAGAATCAGGAGCTTAGGGGTTTCTCTGCTTTTTTCAGCCTGCACATATGCAGTAAAATCATTTTAAATAACAGCCTTGAAGGGCTCATGATTGCAACTTCAGTTCTGCACATCCTCCAAACCCCTCCAAAGGATGTCCATTGATTTCTGCAAGGATAGAGGGAGGAATACTTGTTCCCTGTTACACCAGGCATACAATTCCCTAATGCCATTCCAGGAAGGCAGCTATATCCCTACAACACCTAGCAATGTTCTTGCCATCAGCTGGCACTGCCCTGCTGACAGGGGTTGGTGTTGCTGGTGGCTGAATGGCAGGTCCCCCAGAGATACTCCACCTGCCCTGTACCCAGACACAGGAAGGCAGTGCCTGCTGCATGGGTGCTTAGGCCTTGTTGGCTTCTCTTCCAACACTGAAATGTTTCTGTGGAGAAAACTACCTGCTGATTTCTTTTTCTCTGGGGGTAAGATCACAATGATGCTGCCTGGTCCCTGCCCCTGGGGACCCAGCCCCACTCCTGTGTGTGCTGCTGTCTCTGCTCTGCCAGGAAGAATTTCTGCAGAGACCTTTTTCCCGCCTAAACTTTCACGTTTTGCATTCATCCTCACTTGGACTGAGCCATGCTCCAAAGCAAGGGCATCTCTCCATGGAGGGCACTGGCACTCTGCAGCTGGCTCTCATCACTGTGAGAGATGAGGGTCCCCATGATGCCACCCCAGGGTGGTGGAACCCCATGGTGAGCCGACTGTGAGCCCTCTGCTGCTCCTGCAGCCCAAACCCAGCACTCATTTGCTCCTGACCTTTGTGGTCCACCAGCCACCATCCAGATGTAGCCTTTCAAGATACCTTACCTGGCTGTGCATGGTGGCATTGCTAGCATGCCATGTTAGGGATGTCCTGAGGGGAACCATGGGCACCTCTTGCCCTGTGTTAGGTTCTGCCTCTGCATTGTAGTATAGCAGGAATTTGCCCCTACACATCTCTGCCTGCTCCTGCCTTCCCCCTGCCAGATGGAGCAGCAGAGCAGGATGCTCAGCTCCAGCCATAGCAGAGACCTTCTGAGCATATCTGGTACCTGTTAACATGCATCTCCACTGCCACACTGTGCCCATGGCCCTGCTTTTGGGGCACAGCTCTGATAGACACAGCTCACTCCTCTGGTGAGCTGGTAAGGGACCTGGCAGCATCCTGAGTGCCCTGTGAAATTGTAGTGAGTCAATGACAGAGTGTGACAGCCACCATCCAGCACTTCTTGGAGCCACTGTGGCTCCAGCAGGACCCTCAGCACATAGAAGGAAAGAGGGAAACTGAGATGTCTTCTACCTAGCAGCTGAAAACAGAAAGCTCCTGATGCACCCACCTCCCTCTCCTTTGCCCTGGAAGCAGACAGGACACACCACAGGGACTCTCAGATCTCCTCAAACCACAGGTCCAACTGCATTTCTCCCAAACCTCCTCTGCCAGGCCCTGAGGCTGTAGGTCGGGTACTTAAAGCAAAGCTGGGTGATTGAGGAGAGAGTGGGTGTTTCCTGCCCACAGCATCCCCTTCATAGGGTGGTGATGGGCTTTGCCTCTCTGATCTGGGGAGACAACCCTGCTTGGCTGCAGATCCCACAGATCCTAACACCAGGCAGCACTTCCCCACTCCTGCAGACCATGTGAAGAGCTGTCCCCAGATGCCCTTTACTGGCTTAAAGCACTTCTGGAGACACAGATTGTCTCCAGGCCAGATTCCCCCACTTGAATGTCACTCAGGGCAGTGCTGAGATGGGAGCCTTTGCCTCCTGCTCCAGCCACTCACTCCAGGCAGCAGGACCATGCTCTCCCTGCAGCACAGGTTGCAGGGGGTCAGTGGAGTGTTCAGAGGAGGATCTTCTCCCCAGTGACACCTGCAGTGCCTGAAGGACTTGGTGCAGTCACAACCCATGCACATCAGGCTTCAGCCTTCTCAAAGTGGGGAAAAAAAAAGACACAGCATCCTGTAGGAGAGCTGCTAGAGCACTCCTAGGTGAGAGCCACTCTTGCTGGTACTCGTGCCCTCTCTTGCCTGCAAGCAGCCAGCTGCCCTTGGGCTGCACATCTGGGTTGGCAGGAGCAGTGCATCTGGGAGAAAAGCTGGGGATGCTGAGCTGGGCAGTGAGGCCATCAGCCATGCCACAGTCCTGACCTCTGTCAGCTACCACTGGAGACCTAGAGCCCCTTCACCCTAAAGAAAGCCTGACCCACCACTGAGAAAGGGGCCTGGGAATTTGTTGGTGTCCTTCCTGACTCCCTCGCAGTGCCAGGCTTGTCCCCATGCCAGCTTCAGTTCAGTGCTATTCTAATTTAGGGAACTGATGTAAAAGGCACTCCTGGCAGGCCAACTTGGCTTGGACTAGGGTTATTCTGGTTTAGCTTCAGTCATTTGAGGACAGGTCGTGCTCTATCCAAGCCTATCTCTGCACAGCAAGGGTTTGCAGGGGGTCACAGTGGGTTGAAGAGAGCTCAGCACCAGAGCTCAGCAGCTTTGGAGGGCACAAGAGCCCTGACGTGCAGCCCAGGGTGGGAGGGCTTCAGGACTGGTTTTGGAATATCCTCAGCCCTGCACAGATACTCATACTCTCCTGGGGATGCTCTAAAGCATGTTTCTGAGCTGGGGACAGACTGACATGGGCCCAGCTGGTGACAGTCCCATCCTAAGCTGTGGTCACAGTCAACTGCACACCCGTGGCACTGGGCCACTGCAAGCCCTAAACCTTGGCAGGTGTCTCCAGCCTTGCTGGGGGAGGATTGCCTTCTGGATGGGCTGGACATACCTCACCCTATCCTGTCCCTGTGGCTGGGTGCAGCTGCCATCAGCATGCCTGCCCTCCTCTGCTGCTGCCATCCACTCATCCCCCAGGACACTCAGGGCTCCAGGTTAAAGGAGGGAGCACTGGCATGGGAGAAGGGCTGCAGCATCCAGGAGCACCAGCACAGAGGTAGTAATGATCTCCTCTGGCACTCAGCCGCCCAAAAGTGGGGCTGGAGAGGAGGTGCTGCTGCAGGGCTGGGGTGTGCATGGTGTGCAGGTATGCTGTGGGCTCCCAGTCCCCAGCTCATCCTGGCACAGGTCCAGTGCAGCAAGCCCAGCCTTGTTTCTTTGGGGTCAGACACAGGACTCACCTTCTCAGATGTGTCTGTGTGGCAAATTCGATGTGCCCAGGGGTGCTGCTTTCCCCATGATGTCCAGGAAATTCCCTTAGGCTCCAAAGCAGGATGCTGAGTGCAACCTGCCACCTGGAAGTTGTCCCCAGTGTGTTGTGTCTCCACACTGCTGCCATGTCTCCTCTCTGCTCCAGAGCTGGTTGTCTCAGAAGGAAGCTGGACTCTGGCTCTATGGATGACTGAGTGTTTGGGCATGGGATCACACAACATCAGTGGTTGCTTTCCCAGCAGAAACAGTCTTTTCTGCACAGCTGGAGCCACAGCACATGGTGGAAATGCCAAGCCCATCCTGGGAAAGCACCTGAGCCAGGCACAGAATGGAGCTACCCAAACCCACAGCACAGCAGTCCAAGGATCCCAAGTGCGATGTGCTGCTACTAGGAAAGTGGGTGGCTGCAAGGGAGTCAGCACTCAACCCCAAGAAACGTGCTTTCCCCTTGGATTTGAGCAGAGGGGTGCTTCCTTCACACACTGTCATTCTGTCTTGTTGGGGCAGGCAGCCTTGCTGAGCCCTGGTTTCTATTTAACTGAAGCCACAATTCCCTGCCAAGCCTGGGATCTCAGGCACATGTACTCTGCAGAAAGGGAAAGGAGCCACCAGGGCTTGGCCCCCACAGCCTCCCATGTGGATCAGGGAGACCCCTGAGGAGGTGCAAGCGCAGGAAAAGTTTCCTGGCTGAGGGAAAGAGGGATAGCAATGGCCCCACATCTGGAATGAAGCTGCAGAGCACCAGGGAGCTATGCACACTGCAGTTCCCTGCAAAGCAAAATTGCACCCAGGCCCATCAGGCAGGAGCTGTTGTTGAATGGGGACAGCCTGTGGGAAGCAAAGGCTGAAGCTACACGAGGGGACAGGAATGTCCCTGCTTAATCCTCCAAGGGCCCAACACTGGCCAGAGCAGATCATCAAGTGACTGAAGATGGATCTGGTTTAGCGAGGTGATTCCCAGGGCAATTGGGTTCAATGGCACCATATCCCTCTCACCTTAAGGGCAACAGAGCCCAGGACTCCTCCCAGGGTTACACTACCCAAGTGCACCAAGACCATTTTGCAGAGCTCTTAGAGGAAAACTGGCACCAAAGATGAGCAAGCCTCTTAGCACCATCTCAGGGAATAAGGGATCTTGGGGGCAACTGGGAGCTAGGGAGGCCAGAGCATCCTACAGAGACCTCCTGAAGGTGATGAGCCTGGTGCTCATGCTGGAGTCAAGCACAAGGTGAGCCCTGACTGCGCGCTGAGCATGCAGCCCAGCTGATGGAACATAGTGGCACAGGCCTGGCGGCTGTGCTCCTGGTCCACCACACCTGAGCAGAGCCTAGTCCCACCTTGGCATCCCAGCAGATGCTAACAGTGCACAGGCAGCAGCCTGAAAAGAAGCCTCAGCCTAGTGCAGCTTGTTTCACTGGAGGCAGGTGCTGGCAGGGCTCCATCACTCTGTGCCTGTACAGGACATAGCTGGCCAGCCCTCCCTGGCCATGCCCCACAAAGGCAGTTTTGACCCTGAGCAAGAACTGCAGTCATCACAGCTCTGCAGGGGTGGCTGGTGCCAACAAACAAGACCAAAGAGGTCTTGTGCCCTCTCCACCTGCCTGCACTGGCACAGGGAGCTGCTAGCCTGGATATGGCTGTCAGGCTGGGCTGGAAGCTCTTTCTCCTGCTCTCTCTGCAGGAACATGTTGCCTTCAGGACTCAGGTGGCTGCTAGGGGCATCATACTGTGTGTATGTCCTGACTGCTTTAAATGCCTACTCCATGTAGTCATTAGATGATATTTATAATCCTTATTAAACAGCAAGGGGGGAAAAAGGGTGGGATAGATGCAGTGAGAACTCGGACTCGGCTACACAGACAGCAGGCACCATCAGAACATGGATCCTGAATGCCTGCAGCAGCCCTGTGAGTGCTGAGCCCTGTCTTTAACTGCCCCCCAGGCCATCGGTGGGAGCAGGCAGGGAATGTTCCTGGCAGGGCTGCAGAGCCCAGCAGTGCACAGCAGCACAGTGACAGGGATAAAGCACGGGCTTGTTCAGCTGACACACAAAATGCCTCTTTCTCTACTTATTTACCACGTCCGGTGTCAGGGTCCCCAGCAGGGGAGGAGCACATGTTCCCATCTCAAAGGGCTCTCCTTGGGTCGGTGCCATACAGCCCCTGAGCTGCTGGGAGGGGCTGCTGCATGGGAGCCCTGCGTGCAACCTGGCTCGTGTCCGGGCACTGCCAGCTCCCAGCCGGCCCAGGGCCAGCACACCGAGTCCCAAAGGTGCTGTGACTCCTCCAGGGGCTGGAGAAGAGCCAGGAGCAGTGCTTAGTCCCACAGCTCGTAGAAAAATCCCTCTCTTGTCTCTACAAATGCAATCTAGGAAGGCAGACCACTGTGCCTTGTCTGCTGGCAGTGGCACAAGCACTAAGGTGGCAGGGTCCACATACGGCCAGGAGCTCAGGGAGTGGGGAGCAGACACAGGCTTTGCCCAGGTCCTGGTGCTAAGGTCCTGGGAGGTGGCTGCAGCCCCCTTGGCTTTCAGTCCTGCTCTCCCTCGAGTCACAGTGGTGCTGAGAGCAGTGATGCTAGAGTGTGGGGGAAACCTCCCTGCATGGCTGTGACTTTGTTGCTGTGGATTTGTAGCCTGGCTGCTTCCTAGCTCAGCATGGAAGACACTCTACAGTTTTTAATTTGCCAAAAAAGCCCTTTTTTTTTTCAGTTTACAGGGACAGAAGGGGGACTTTTATGTGCAATCTGTACAGCTCTCCAGAAAGCACTTACATTTATGATGTTCATGAAATTTATAGCCAGTTGGCAGTGCTGCTCTCTCCTCTCCTCCCCACCAGCCACCCTGGCAGGATGGCAGACTATAATAAGCCACACATTCAAGTGGCATAAAAGGCATTTCTACAAGTTAGCCTCCTGCCCAGTCTTATAAACTCTAACAAGTCTCTAACAAGTAGGCAGGATCTCTTTATACCCCGGGAGAAAAACCCCTTTCAGAAATGGCCTTTTCACAAAGCCCACACCTTTCTTCTAATTAAGGTTAAATAGCTCCATGTTTTCTGGCCAATTTCATTCTTTCCCCTTATTCCCCTCTTAACAAGGCAGCCTTTAAAAAGACATCACTAATTGGTGTCTGCTTCTCACATACCATGCGTGCTTTGATAGTCACTTCGAAAGCCTTCCCCATCGATCAAACCTCCCCTGAAAGGCTGCTAATGTGCTCCATGTGTCTGCCACAGGACAAAGCCAAGTGGGGTCCCCAGTTCCCCTCTCCTCCTGTTCCCATACTCCCTCCCGGGCCTGGGGGTCCTCAGCCAGGTCTGTACCGTGGCACCCCCTCCCTCGGCACCAGGCTCCCTGGGAAGAGCCCAGCCCAGCCCTGGAGAGCCGTGAGGAGCAGGACTGGCTCCAGGAGCAGGAAAGGCTCCGGCGACGTGTGTGGCAATTCGGAAATTAATGGGGAGTGGTTAAATGTTAAGGGTAGGATCTAAACCAGAGAGCAATTGTCATGCTGATGAGGCTGGAGGAAGGCCAGCCAGCTTTCCTGTGAATTCCACTCTTTCCAGGGCTTTCTGGGCTATTGAATGAAGCTTTCCTGGGGAGAGGGCTGGGGGCGGGGGGCGCGATCCCCTTCAGCCCCCCCCCAGCCCTGCCGAGGACAGCTTTGGGAAGGAGGGAGCAGGGCTCCTGGGTGTGCTGTCCTCCCCTCCCTGCAACCCTGGCCATCCAACTACGCTGGCTGCATCTGCAACTGGTGCCATCTGCAGCTCATCAGCCCTCCCCAGCCAGCCCTTAGGGAGAAGCCACAAGAGATGGTTCTTGTTAGGAGAGCACTGCAAACCAGACCATCCCCAGGGCCCTGCTCAGCAGAGCCTCCCTAGGGCCTGGCTTCTTCCAGCCCAGGCTCCTTTGCTCTGGCCCTGCTCTTGCACTCCTGCTCCTCACCTCCACCCATGCTCTGCCATGCCCCTGCTCCAGTGTGGCTGTCTCCATGCTAGCTGCACAATGGACTCCCAGTTCTGAGCAGAGCAAAGCTGCTGTACAGTCTCAAAACACCAACGGCTTAACTATGGGTGCCTGCAGAAGATGCCATCCAGCCGGGCTCTTGAGCTAGGGAGCCTACCAGTGGGCTTGTGCCTGGAGTGTGAGAGACCCAGTGTCTTTTTGGAGGCAGTGACAGCACCATGGACTGGACTGGAGCCCTCATCACTAACTCAACCACCTCTCCCCAGCAAGGGGATCAAAGCATCCACCTGAGAGAGAAGGCAGGAGCAGATCTGCTGGAGGAGGCTGGACATGCAGGATCACACCAGGGTTTGCTGTGATGCTGTTCTGACTGCAAACATCTCTCTGTTCACCTTGTCTAATAAATGCCATTTTGATTAAAGGAAAGTTACCTTTCCCAGCTGTAACTCACTGCTAGTTGCCAAACCTTCCCCTGGGGTGAAGTCTTTGCACTGCAGGTGCACTGCAGATGTCTCTGGTGAGGCTGGAAGCGGTGTCTTCCAGCATGGCCACAGGGGCTTTTTCCTAGGATAGGAGCCAAGGATTCCCAGAGGAGGCTTATGAGGGTGGCAGCCAAACCCAGGCATCTCTTTGGCATCACTGTGTGACAAGCACATGCTTGGCGCCACACACTCCACAGAGCAGCAACCTATGACCATGCCACAGTGAGGAGGTGATGAGGTGTCCTCAGAGAACACATGAACACACACCAGGAATTTTTTAGTAGTGATTTGCAGCCCTTTGTGCTGATGGAGCCAAGGAGGAGAGAGAGATGGTCGGAAGCCAGACACTGGCTCCCTCCCAATGCTCAGTGGGGCTTGTCAACACCATAGGTTGTGCAGATGGAGACCTGCCAGGAAACAGCATCCCCAAACCTCCCAGGCAGGCTGGCAGGTGGTTTCCCAGTTCAGCAGCCAGGGATGTAGCTGGTGAGACGTGCAGAGCCCTGACACACTTTTGGAAAGCCTCCTGCATGCTTGTGACACTGCCATCGCTCCCTAACCCGCTGTGAGCTGGACCAACCTGGGGTTTTCTAGATTCATTCCCATTTTTCTGCTGCAAAACAGCAGAGAAGCAGGATCTTCTCTCTCAGTCAAGCTTGCCATGGAGCTTACTCCTCTGGCAGGCATGGCCATTCAGCAGTTCCTGTTCCTGGACATGGCAGCCCTTCCCCAGGCTGGTGTGCCAGGGCTGAGGGCATCTCCCAGCTCCCCTCTGCAGCCAGCTGAGATTTGATGCAGCTGCTTCTGTGGGCAGTCTGCCAGCGCAGAGAGGCTGTGCATGCATCTCAGTGGCTCCAGACAATGGATAAATGGCACACCTGCTTGGGCAAAGTTCATGGCAATAGCACTCGTGGTGTTGGCAACAGCCTCTCACAGCGCTTAACAGGTGTGAAGTGGTATCTAGGAGCACACATTTGCCACTGCACAGCCCTTTCTTCAGCTCCTGCTGCTTCCCTGGCTCCATTCTGCCTGCTGAGCGCACAAATCTTCTCTTAGTCGAGAAAGTTAAAGTCTTTCCAGCATTCAGTTTCCTCAGACAGCACAGTCCCACAGCTCTCAGGAGCCTCTCTGTATCAGCTGGGATCTCTGGTGGCATGAATTTAAGTGGGACTGGCACTTTAGCCTGTCCCCCAAAATTCACAGAGCCCTAAAGCACAGCCTGCCTGGCTCACCTCCCCGTGCCCTCCACAAGAGCCAGCATCTTCCTCTGCTCCTTCAAGGTGGCAGCACATTGCCTTCAGAGGAGATGAGCCATGGCTGGGTCAAAGGCTGTGGCTGATGAGGGCAGGCAGCACGAGTGGCCTCTGCTTCCACCTCCCTGCGTTGCTCCAGCACTGGAGAGGACAGAAACAGCCAGGTCTCATGGTCCCTGGGGACATGGCACTTGGATGAGCAGAACAAGGGGATGGTTTGGGGTCCCTCACATAAACCAACAGCTCTGGGGGAACTTCCCAAGCCTGATCCTGCTCATCAGCTGCCTGAGATGCTGTCATGACATCTGACATCAGAGCTGAGGTTGTCTTTTCCCTGCTGATCCAACCCCATTTTCAGAGCAGTGCCTGCCCCACAAGGACCCTGTAGGGTTCAGACCCCCAAGTAACTCTCAGGGGACCTGAGTACTTAAGCACCTCATTACATGACTGAACTAATCCTCCAGTATCAGATGTACTACCTGAACATCTGTGCTTCAGCATGAGTGGCCCCCACTGTGATCCATGCTCTCCAGAGTCAAGAGGGAGCCTGCCAGGGGCTTTGGATCAGAGCAGCCCTCGTGTTGGGCTGTTCTAATGAAGTGCCTGGGGAGAGGCACATGAAACACAGTGTCACTCATCAGAGAGGTGCTGGGAGTGTCTGTGCAGAGTAATTGTGCTGCTTTGCAAATGAGGGGTGCAGCTCAGCTGCTCCAGAGAGGTGCCTGATGCAATTCAAGAAGCTCTGGGGGACCTGAGACATCTCCATGGGGCTAGCAGATGTGACACAGGATCTATGGGACACTTGTGCCCTTCTGGCATGACAGATGGTGGCCAGGTGGGCTAGCTCAGGGTCTCTCCAATGGCGCTGGGCATCAGCAGTGTGATGCTAAGGGACACACCTAGATACTCAGATACCTGATACATCTGAGTCTATACCCAACCCTCCCAAAGCCTTGGCCATGTGTTCTAGATGTCTGCCCCTCCATTCCTCAGTTTCCCTGCCTGTGTTACAGGGCCACACTGCTGTGTCATCATTGATGTGTCCCCCACTGTACGGAGAGCCAGTCCTCACCCTCCAGCCCCTCTGCACTCCCTGTCCCTGGCTCAGTTAAGCTCCCCTGCTAAGGGAGTGTCCAGCTCTGCCCTGTCTCATCCCTGGATACTCCATCCCTCCTCTTTGCCTCCATTAACAATGTGCCTCATTTCTAAATGTAACTCCTCTGGCTGCTGCTTCTGGCTGCTGCCTCTTGGTCTGTCTTTCACAGCCAGATTAGAGCCCTTTAGTATCTGGGATTTTATCCCCATGAAGGCACTTAGATGCTGCAATCAAACCACTTCTCAGCCTTGCCTCTGATCAGCTGAGCAGGCTGGACATGGCATGGCTCACTGCAAGGCTTCCTTCTGCCCTCTGACTGCATGTGGGCTTGTCTCAGGGCTTCCTTCAGCCCAGGACAGGGCAGCCCCCATGATGGCTTTGCCCCAGGACAGGGCAGCCCCAATGATGGTTTTGCTCATGTTCTGCAGTGATGAATTCTCTGTTGTATGCATTTCTGTGAAGCTAACACCTGTCTCACCTCCACTTCCTCAGCATTCAAGTCCTTGGTCACTCGAAAATCCATATTGAAGCTCTGCCTGGTACAAGGACTTCACAGCCAAAGGTACCACCCTCTATCTCCATTTCATCTGGAGAGTTCATTGCCCATATCACACAGATGGGGAAACTGAGGCACAGGGAGATCAAAGGGTAGCCAATAAGTTTATTGCGAAGCTGAGAAGAGCACCTGGTGCCCCAGATCCTTTGCAGACTCAGGGCAAACTGATGTCACCAGAGCTTCAGTGTCTGCCAAGGTGGAAGAGGAGTCACCTCACTTGAGTCCTACATCAAAGCTCCCAGGACATCCTGGCAGGGAGCATCTCCTGAGCTCTGAGCTCAGAGGCACTCCAATGCTTCTGGAACTGGGCTGCCTCCTTATAATGACCCAGGACTGGGTGAATGGCATGGCCATACGACATGGCTGAGTGCCCAGATGGGAAAGAGCAGTGAACAAAGGGAGAGAAGGATCCACCTGAAGTGCAGCATCTACACGTGTGCTGGGTTTGCACCAGGCTTCTGGCCCCACAGTTGCACCAAGGAGGTGTAGCCCTTCTCACATGGGCAAAGGACCTCAGAGCAGGCTGTTGGATCCCTCAGACTTGGTCTCCAACTCCCTCTCCTGTGTTCTGCCTAGTGCAGGACTGCTGGGGAGGTCTGACAGGGCACTGCCATCCCTGTGTCCTTCTCCTCCCTTGTCTCCCCACCAGGGGAAGGGGGTGCAGTGTGCTGAGCCCTAGCCACGGTCTAGCCTCTTCTGGGCCTCCAAAAACCCTCTCCAGCCCTGCCTGGTGAGGCCACCTCACCCACCTCCTTGCAGACTCTGCTCCACCATGAGGTCCCTGCAAGTCTCCCTGACTTCTGGTGCTTGTCTGTCCCAGCTGAGGATGATGAGAGCCATGATGCCACCATGTAAGCTCACTGTCCAGCATGTCATCAGCTTACTACCTATTTCTCCATTTGTTCTCTCCTCTGCACAGGCTGCATCATTATCCTTGATGAGAGACATGTTTGCTGGTGGACATGAGACAGGTCCAGCCTTCATCTCTCCTGCCCAGATCTTGTGCAGCTCTTTGTGTGTGCTGCAGAAGACATCTGACTTTTCAGAGATGCTCTGTACTCCATGATGTGATTTTGGTGGCACCACACATTTGGCCAAGGGCCTCTGGGCTTTCCAATGGAGCTATGAGGACTTGTCTCGATGGTGACATAGGAGAAACTTACCCTTCCCCTTCCAGGTTGTGTCAAATCCCAGAAGATGGGAGAAGGCAGAGCAGGATAGAAGCCACTTGTATCCCCCCACAACATGCTGCTGCTGATGTCTTGGGGTGCCCAGGTACATCAGCACAGGGAGAGTCCCTCTGTGAGGCAGCCAGGGGTGACTGGAGGAGGGTGGAGGTGTTTCTAGCATCATCATGGTTCATTGCCCAGACAGGATGGATGGCAATGGGGAAAGCTCTCAGGCTAACACAGGAGTAGCAGCTAAAGCTCTGGGGTTTTGAGCTGGGACAGGGTCATCCTGGGGCTGCAGCAGCCTGTGACAATGAACTCCTGGGGTTAGGAAAGGGCAAACACAGGGAAGGAGAGCTGTGACTTCACTACTAGTCAGCTTAACTCCAATTCCCCCAAAAGCACTGGAGCAATTAATCAAGCAAGCTATTGCAAGCCTGCAGTGGATAACAAGGAAATGAGTAACAAGCAGCCTGGGTTTGTCAGCAGCAAAGTGTGTTGCACAATCTAATTTCCTGGTACAGCAGAGCAGCAGGCCTGGCGGAGGGGGAAGCAGGAGGTGTCATGTATCCAGATACATGCCAGGCTTTTGACAGTGTTGCTCAAAACACTATCCCAGGCAAGTTCTGGAAATGTGGAAGTCAGACATCGGGAGGTTCAAGGTGTTTGGGAGGCTCTGCAGGAGATGCATTAGCTCTTGAGCTGGCAGCAGGGCTGGGCTGCCCAAGGGACTCAGGGGTCCTCTAGGCTCCAGTCCTGTTTTCTTTTCATTAGTAGCCTGGGAATGAGACAGGGAAGAGGCCACATGAAGACAAACCCAACAGTGAGCTGAAGCAATCCTGCAGGACAGCATGGCCAAGCATTTCCTGGGATGCGCACGCAGGAGCACAGCCTGAGAGATGAACCAGCTCAGCCTGGGCTCTGCTGGGGAAACCACCAGCTTTGGGTGCCACAGGTCAAGAAAACAGTGACCTAAATGGACTGAGCCCAAAGAGGAAGGGGAAGGTGATGACATTGTCCAGTTCTGAAACCCTCAACACAGAAAGGCNGCAGCAAATGGACCAGAGGAGCTCAGCCCAGCCTTGTTTTCCCTCCCAAGACATCACACTCAAACAGCCACTTAAGGGACTACCTCTGGTTGCTCTGCAACCAGGATCACCTTCCACACCTGCCTCCAGGTCTGCTGGACACTGGTGGGTATTTTTTCTCCAGCCAGGGAGAGGCCAGATTTACCTCTGCACAACAGTAGGAGAGCAGGTGCTTACTCAGGGGTTGCTGGACTAAAGCAAGGCTCTCCTGTAGACCTCCAGCCACTCAGAATCTAGCACATCTGGGAGGAGACAACTGCTCCTCAGCCCTCCCTGTCCCAACAGGGCAAAGGCTCTGTGAGAGGGCAGCCACCACCCACATTGTCAGCTACATCTCAGTGCTCCTCTTCCTCCCCCTCCCAGTGAAGGACACCTTGCATGTGGTTGCATGATTGACTCTAGATAGAAGAAGTCAAAACAACCAAAGGCTACCCATGGAAAGCTGCGGGCCATCTCCTGACAGCCTGCGTGTCCCCCTCCCAGCTCATCAGCACAGTATGCCTCCCCCTGGCAGGACACTTCACTTGCTCTGTCAGCTGGCAGACATCATCTTGCTGAGGTCCCTGGTGGAGAGGAGGACCTGGGTGCAAAGGAGTTTTTGGTGCCCCAGGTTGCTGCTCCTCAGATGAACATACTGTTGGAACAGGCTGGCTGCTTCTAAAGCCCAGCAAAAGGAAGCTTGCCCCGAGAGCACGCACCAGCATCTCAGCTTTGTTGGGTGGCTGGGGTTACGTCACCTCAGATGGAGACAAGAGAGTGTGTGCTGCTGTCACGCAGAGGAGGTCAGGGAGCATGAGTAGCTCCTGTGTGAGGATCACAGGCACTGCACCCTGCAGGGAGAAATGCAGTGAGGACAACATGTTGGGAGGAGATCTCCTGGGGATGTTCATGTTCAGGGATGCTGGAGGCTGAAGCATGGGGTCAGGGGAGCAATGGGAAATCAGGATGTATCAGCAGAGTACAACCCTTTGCTCCTGGAAAAGCAGATATGTTTCCTTCAAACCCATGGGATGACCTTAAGTCTGCCCCTGGGCCTCAGTGGCACAGCCATAGGTACATGGCTGGTTGCCCATCAGGCCCAGGTCATGCTCACAGTGACAGGAGAATCCACAGGGGAGCCACAGGAGCCAGACACATTATAAGTTGTCTGTGTGGTGACACACTGCCTGCATGTGTCCCCCATGGGGCATGGGTGAGATGGTTTTCACAAAGAACAGAGACACAGGACCTGATGGGCATCTCTGAGCTTACATCTGCTGAGAGCAATGGGCCCTAGGCAGCAGAGTGCCTCTGCCTAGCTGGGCATCTCACCCAGTGCACCTGGAGAGCTCAGGCAGGCATGCTGCACACAGAAGCAGGCTTTTTGCCCTGGGGCCATCTCTGACCTCCCCAAACAGTCCTCCTCCAGTTTGCTGGAGCAACTGGGGCTGGTGGGATGGCTTCAGAGCAGCTGAGTTCTTGGTGTCTCAACCAGGCCAGGCTGAGCATGCAGTATCCAATTAGAGCAGGACATGGGCAATATTGCCAGGTAAGAAGAAGCTTCTGCAGGATCAGGGAGGACCTGTGTCTGCTCTCTGTAGAGAGGAGGTCTTGCTTTGGCTGCAGCTTCTTCTGAATGGTCAATCTTGTCCATCCCATAGGTCTGGCCAGTATAGAGCTCCATAGAGTCTTCTGTTCCATGGGCAGAAGTTCGTTCTTGTCTCAAGCACTTGCAGATTAGACTGTAGAAATAATGTGAGGAGACACCTACCAGACACCTGCCAGGCAGGGCCCCGTGTGCTCTGTTTACAGCCTCAAAGAAACTGGGGCAGAGGAAGGAGCAGCTATTCATGGCAGGTTTTAAAGAGAAGGTTGGATGTGCTTGAGCAAACTCAGCAGCTTCTCCACAAACCGATCTGCTCCGTCAAGGGTTAGGGCTGGGTCGACCACTAATCCAGTGACAGACACTCTCTGTCACCCACTAGCCCCCCACCCCAGGAAGGGAAAAGGAATAATGAAGACTGAGTGATTTCATGGATTGGAAAAAAAAACCCAAACTAAAAACTACTTTAATGAAATTAATAGCAATACGAATATACACAAAAAACACTACTGAACCCAAACCCTCTTGATGGCAGCTGTGTCACTGTCACTGATGCTGTGGCAGAGGGACTCAGGAGCAGAGAGGAATCAGACTCAGGGGCTGGATCCTGGAACTGGATTCAGGAACATTTAGATCAGGATTGAAGGGACAGAGTCCTCCTCAGATGCTGGCTATTGAAGAAGAAAGAGGAAGAAGAAAGAACTGACCCTCAGCTTTATACTGAATATGACATATATGGAATGGAATAGCTAGTTGGTCCCTTTAAGGTCACCTGAACTGTCTACTCCTCCCTGCAGGAGCAACCTTTTACTCTGCACCCCCCCAATGTGGTACACAAGATTTAGCAGTGACCCTGCTCTGCATGCCAATCCTTGGCAGTAAATCTAAACATGAGGTCTTAGCACTGCTAGCAGCAGGCAGTGTCTGCTATAGCTTGCTGTTAGTTCCAGAAAGTGCAGTTAATGAGAGGAGCTTTAGCTGAAAAGTGAGATCACTGAACAGAATTAGTTCTGTTCTAACCCAAACCAGGACACTGAGGCTCCTACATCAGCCATGGCACAGAGGTGTCAAG
The DNA here is from genome assembly GCA_013396975.1 of Bucco capensis. Taxonomy (NCBI): domain Eukaryota; kingdom Metazoa; phylum Chordata; class Aves; order Piciformes; family Bucconidae; genus Bucco; species Bucco capensis. The sequence continues at coordinate 83,490 of VWZO01020098.1, forward strand.
CAGGGGGTGACTATCTTGAAGAGTTCTGGAGGTGTAATAATCAGTTTCTGAAGATGCAAAGGAAACAGCATCTTCAGAGAGCTGCCAGAGCAAGGAGCACTGACCTCAATAACACGGTGCCCAGGGCCTCAGCTTTCACAGCCTTTTGTGCACAGTCAAGCACTGAGAAGTGTTTGGAACCCACTATCTTCACCTCATCCTGGCAAAATAGCATGAGAATAACCTGCCCATAGAGAACCAGTATCTGTGCAACAAAAGAGAACAGACCATGCTGAGGAAGTTGTTCAACAATCTCCTCAATAAGACTTCTGTCCTGGAAACTCTTGGCAGTGATCTTGGCTGGAATCTACAGAGGTTTGGAGAGGCTACAGGCTTTAGTGACAGGGAACTACAGGAGCACAAAGCAGATCCAGGCACCACTGGGCCTCCTCAGGATGGGCTCCTAACCCATGCACAGCTAGCAAAGAAGGACCAGGGAGGCAGCCCTGGTCTCCTGGATCCCAGCTTGCTGCTCCACATACCTGTGTCCTGGGTCAGCTTCTCATCTTTCTGCTAACACCCAAGCTTGGAGTGAGGTCAGGAATCAAATGGCCACTTGAAAATGAGGGAAATGGTCAGGACTGTTGGAGGAGGTGTTGCTGAGCTGCTCAGATAAGGGTGATTGAATGAACACCCTGAAAAGGCTCATTGCCTTCAGCTGGTGGGGTTTATTACTTCATCTGTGTGTGTATAAAGCAAATGTCAAAGCAAGCAGGCATTTAAAGATGAAATTGGTGTTAATAATAATGATTATGATAATGCTGCCACCAAGAATAAACTCTACAATCACTGATGGAGCAAGGGCAGGGAGATCCTGGCTTCTAACAAGTGTGTGTACTTGGAAAGCTGCAGCCAGCCGACAGGTTCAGGCTGGGACTGGCTGGCTGGGTAACTGGGCTGCTGCTCCCAGGAGCTAGAGTCCTGGGGATTTGTGCATGCACATCACAGCCTTCCAGTTTTCCCAGTGCTTAGGCAAGGCTGGAGACAGGCAGAAATGGCACCAGTGTCTCTGGAAACCACTGGGATTGATTGCAGGGTTTTAATGCAGGTCCTGAACTGGAGATGGCCACGAAGGCAAGAGACATGCTTGGTTGCTCCTGGCTGTGAAGAGCTTATCTTGGGGTCTTTGTTGCAGGGATCATAGTGATGCCTAAAGATTTGGGTATATTCTGTAGATTTTTAGGATTATTAGAGACATATGAAGCTTCCTGAATTGTTCACATATTAGAAGCCACTAGGCCTGTTCCTAAGGGACAATTCTGAACTTCCCCATGCCTCGCCAAGGACATGATGTTTTGAAGAAGCCACCTGCAGATACCCTGAAGACCAAACAACAGCAGAGGGCCAAGCCCCACATGGGCTCTCTCCACCAGGGGTGGGCCATTGGTACCCCTAGTGCCAGGGTTGGTTATAGATATCAATATATTAATTACCAATAAAATCTATAAAAGGTACAATCCCTTGGGGTGAGTACACTTATCCACATTGAAGATCTTGAAGGTGTGGAAGCTTCCAATTAAAGGTAACTCTATCTTTCTCCATTAACTCTGTGCCAAGTGCCTATTTTCCAGAATTTTCGACATCAATAGAATTGACATCATAGAATTGTGAGGGTTGGCACAGACCTTAAAGCTCCTGTAGCCCCAACCCCTGTGCCTGCCATGGGCAGGGACACCTGGCACTAGAGCAGCTTGCTCCCAGCCCCAGCCAGCCTGGCCTGCAACACTGCCAGGGCTGGGGCTGCCACCACCTCTCTGGGCAACCTGGCACAGTGGCTCAGCACCCTCCTGGCCAACAACTTCTGCCTAACAGCCAACCTCAATCTCCCCTCCTCTAGCTTGGATCCATTCCCCCTAGTCGTAGCACTGCTTGACATCCTAAAAAGTCCCTCACACCAGCTTTCTTGTAGGTCCCCTTCAGATACTGGATGGGTGGAGGGGTGTGTCAGCACCCATGGGGGCAAAACGGGCCCTCAGTCCATTTTTTCCTGGAACCTCACCCACTTTGTTCCTCCCCAGCCCTTCCCCTGCTCTCTCCACCTTAGCACTACGCAGTGCAGGAGATGGAGGACTTTTGCCATTGCCTCAGAGCATCTGTGCTCTTAAGTTTCTTCCAAGACTCACACCAGGGCTGCTCCTCGGCATGTGTGGTCTCTTGGACTGCAGAAAGCTCATAAATAAATAAGGGGAAAAGTTCTTAATCTTCATTGGAAAGCTCCTGGTATCACAATGCTGCTGCACAAAAGCCATCTTATTAGCCCCAAGTGCAAAATGCTGCCTTTTCTTGCAGAAGCTCATTAATTGCAGGTCACCATTCAACAAGAAAGATGAGGCACTTGAGTTCTTCAGGCTCTCATTAGCCACAGAGCTGAACAGTATGTGTGAAATTAACAGTCACCTGAGTACCTCTATAATTTCATAATTATTAGGCCTAATGGGTTAGTCTCTGCCAAATGGTTTTAACTCCTTCCTAGCCAGAGCAGGGAATCACTCAAGATGCCAAGGTTGGGGGATTTTAGGAGTTCTCTAACCATTTAACAGCTTTCTTTTGGAAATAATAATGAGAGGAATTTTCCAGGATCATGGACTGTTTGCATTTTTTAACATATGTTTAGCTTTTAATTATTCATATACAGCATATACAGTGTGCCAAGGAAGCCAATAGCCTGCTGAATCCCAGAGAGTGGGTGAAAGAGCTTCTCTGCAAAGGGATTTTAATTGGTTTTAAAATGTATTCTCTGTGTGTGTGTTTATATTTGCCTGTGTGTGAGAGAGCTGAGCCTTTGGTTTCTCTTCTCCTTGATGATAACATTACATTATTTCCCCTCTCTTACATTTTTATTTATCTTAGGCTTAAAAAGGAAAATCAGAGCTGAGATTTCTGTCTCTGCTTTTGAACTCAAGGATCCTGGAAATGGCACTGCCTTTTAATGGGGATTTTCTCCTACTTGAAACCAGCTTAGACAAGAAGCCAGAGGGGAAGGCTACCTCTTGCCTCCAGGCAGCTAATTGTTTTGCTCTTGTTTCGTCTCACAGGCCAGAGTATGGGCACCTCATGCCGGGTGGGAACATGCACAGCATGACCCCACTCCTGCTTTGGGGTGAGCTGATGGGGGGCTGTCCCCTTGGCCATCACATTGCACCCCATGGGAAAAAAGTGATTAGGGAGCCCTCCCTCCACAGCCTGGGGAAACAGCCTTGTCCCTCCCTGGCACTGCCCACACTGTGGGGACAACCTGCTCCCCTCCTTTTGTCCTTGCAAAGGCTGGATCCAGGCACAGGGCAGCTGCTCAGGCCAGTCCCAAACACACAGTGGATTTGGTACCTGTGAGTGAAAGTTGCTTCCTAGAACATCTTTGTGCCCATGCCAGGCTGGGTTATACTGGGAATGCTATGGTCTCCTCCAAGACTCAGGATATAATCTCCTTTCCTGCTGCTTTCAGCCTTGATGAGACCATTTTTAGCAAGGCCTAGTGTGACAGGACAAGGGGTGATGGTTTTAAACTAAAAGAGGGAGATTTAGATGAGACAGAAGGAAGAAATGTTTTCCACTGAGGGTGGTAAGACACTGGCCCAGGTTGCCCAGAGAGGTGATACATGTCCCATCCCTGGAACCATTCCAGGTCAGGTTGGTTGGGGCTCTGAGCAACCTGATCTAGTTGTAGATGTCCCTGCTGAGTGCAGTGGGGTTGGACTAGATGACCCTTAAAGATCCCTTCCAACCCAAACCAGTGTGTGATTCTTAGTAGTGGTGTGGGGGCTACAGGACACCAGCAGATCTAGGAAACACAGAGATGTTTAAAACTCTCCTTAGTGACTTATTTTGCATGGGACAACTCAGCTCTGGAGACAGAAGCATGTGCTGCTGCATGGTATGGTGCTTCTCAATGCATGATGACAGAAATAGTGAAGAAGGAGCACTTTGGCTGGAAGGGACCTGTCCAACCAAGCTCAGGCAACAGGGTCCTATATGTTTTCATCTGCAGGAGTATACCCTGAGAGCTCTCTTTGGTGAGAAATCTTGTCCCCTGAGGCTGCTAAGGTGTTAGCAGATGATGGCTGAGTTCCTGCTGCTCCACCAGCCCTGAGCTCTGCCCAGCCTCAGCCCACAGCCTCATTGTTCTTTAACTCCAGCACATTTACAGGTTTTTGGTTTGTTGATTGTTGAGGTTATTTTGACTGATGCTGTCCCGACATTTGTTTTTATTGTCAGGGGCTTGGACCCTGAAGATCCCCCAGGAACTGCAGTGAGGGTGAGCAGTTGATAGGTCCTCACAATGTCTTGTGACACAGTAAGTTCCCAGCATGTCCCAGGGCTGGACCAACCTCCGCCAGTAGCATCAGTGCCAGGGTGGCAGCAGCAGAGACCTGGAGCACCTGAAGCTGCTGACAGGGATAGTTTTCTCAGGACCCTTTTCAAGACAGGAACCTGCTGGGATAGCTGCAGGCCATTGGAAAAGGCAGAGGCTGGGAGCTGAAGGCTTGGATGGATACAAGCATCAGGCTCTGTGAGCTAATGTCTTCATGGCAGCGTTCAATTACCTGCAGTGCCTGTGCTGGGAGATCAAGGCTGCGAGGAGGGAGGGTCTTCCTTCACTTAGGTGCTGGAGAGATGTCTCCTTCGATGATATTTCACCTTACCTCTCCTTGCCACATCTGTCAACTTCTGCTAATTACCGAGTTTGCTATCCCCTCCACACTGATGTGAAGGGTAGGAAAGAGAGAGAAAGGAGGTTAAGGGATTCTACAATTATAAATGATGTCTGGCAGGCTAAGGTACCATATAATGCATTATAAGCACTTAAAAAGCTAACCCATTCTGTCTTCTTTCTTTGGCATAAATAATGGCTTTTTTATGAATAAATCATGCAGCCAAGGTCTCTGAAAATAGCAGGGACCTGGAGCAGAATGTCTCCATCCTCATTTTTGCTAGGACAGCAGAGAAGTCAGCAATCCACTTCATCACCACTGATAAAGCAGGGTGAGCACAACTCCCAGTAATGAAAGAGGGAGATAAAGTTTGGGGAGGGTGATTGGGGCAGGAGGATATTTATGCCAAGGCACCGATTGCACCCAGGCTCCAAATGAAACCTAATGGACTCTGAGGAGATAAGCGGGTTTTTTCTGCCCCATGAATAAAGCAAGACCTCATAACTCATAGACAGGCAAAGCTGCCAGCAACTTAAAAGTGCTTCCTTCTGCTTCTGGTTTGTGTTTCCTTTTAATGAAGCTCCTCCAAAACCGAGGAGGGGCTCAGAAGTGGGGCTGGAAGTGAGCCCTGCCTTTGCGTGTGTGGAGTCGCACTGGCCGCGGGCACTGGGGAGCGCTGGGGACAGCCAGAGCCACCCAGACCTCGGCACAAAGGGCTCACAGCTGGCCTGCGTGCTGGAGAGAGGCTGCCCAGCAGAGAGGGAGGTCCTGCTGGCCTTCCAGGCAGCCATGAAGGCAGGGGGTGGTCTGCCTGCCCCTGCCTGCAGTCTGAGAGGAGGGTTCAATAGGGGCACAGAGCCTCTGCTCAGCCCTGGATACTTCTTCACCCTGCTCTTTGCCCCTCACAGTGTCTGTCTCCTCTCTGGGGCGGTGGGCACCCAACTGACCCCATTGCAAAAGGTCCTTCCCAACTCCTTGGTCCAGCTGGAGCTGTCTCACTCCAGTCACCCAGAGGAGCTGCATCAAGGCACAACTGCAGATTGGGAGGCTGCCTTGGAAGGGAACACATGGTCTGAGCATCAGCGGTCAGACTCTTTGTGCACAGCACTGTGCACCCATCCCAGCCCTGGGTGCTGGGCTCTGCTGACCACTGTCTGCCTTCTCCAGACACAGCCCATTGCCTGCTTGTGAGAAGCCAGTGAGGAGAAGTTCATCCCCTTAAAAACATTTCCCACGTGGGTGGAGGTGTAGGAGCCCCTTCCCAGCCTCACTCTGCATTGTGCAGGAAGGTTGTGATTCACCTTGACCTCACACACCTCATGGATCTCCTGCAGGACTGTGGTTGCAGACAAGGTCCAGGCTCTCAGCCCACAGCCAGCACAAGCCAAGCCTGTCATAACCCGTGAAGCACTCTTGGGCTGGACAGACAGTCTCCAGGCCTCCCACATGGACAGCCTGCAGGCCTCCCACACCTCCCAATCATCTCTTGAGTGCAGTACCAAGTGCCAGACACCATGTCAATGCTCATGACATGCTCCTGAACAGAGAGACTCTCCAGCACTGGTCTTGCCCCACTGCCTGAGAACAGCAACTCAGTAGCGAGGATGCTGGATGGGATGGGGAACCAGTGTCACCATCTCAGCTCACACTCAGGTAGGAGCATCCCTTATTCCCCCTGCAGTTTCACTGCAGACTTCCCTTTCCTAGGACCAAAGACAGACTTGCTATTAAGTCTTTTCCATACACAGGGCAGGGCTGGTGGCAAAAGACGAGCAAAGAACCTCCAGTACAAGGGGCAGGTGCTCACCGTGGAGAGGGGCTTTGTATTTACAGAGAGTGCTTAGCAGCTGCCAGGTGTATCTGAGCAGAGAGCTGAGCTAAGGGCTGTGGAGACAGGAGTGAAAGAGTCTGCTAGCAGATGCCTGGTTGTGGCCCCACAGTTCCCCCTACCAGACATTATTTGTGAGGGTCTAGCCCAGGGTACTGATGCGTTTGGGGGAAAGGATGCATTGCCACAGCTCGAAGAGCATCACCCACGTGGCTCTCAACAGCCCTGCATTAAAACCTCTGCAGTGGCAGCCAGGAAGGGCAGGAGCCCACAGACCCACTGACTATTCATCAGCTGACCACAAGCCCTGAAACCCTGCTCTTGAGGCTGTAGATTAAATTATGGCTTCGTGACGAGCTGCAGGGCATGGGCTCTCTGAAGCTGCCGGGGCTGGGGTTGTGCTCAGAGGTCAGCGCTGCACAACCCCAGCTGCAGCAGCCTGGAAAGGTGAAACTCCAGCCTGTCCTTGGAGAAAGATTAAGGGTAGATGGAAGGGAAAATACAGCTGAATAAAACTCAGAAGTGATTAGGGGTGTACTGAGCAGGGCCAAAAGCTGAGGCACCTCTGCACAGCAAACTCTGTCCCCTTGGAGGGAGGCTGAGGAGGCAACACTGCAGCCCTGTGCTCCTGGGGGGACACCTGAGGACCTGATCTCTGGGGACATCATGCCATACAATGGGCTGTCTCCCATCATGACAACCTCCGTGCTGGGTACATGACAGCTCCCTGTGTGCACACATGCCTGCACACATGCACAGATCTGGAGGACAAGCTCAGTGAGAGCTCAGCACACATGAGCACAGCCCCAAAGCCACTCCTGTGCACATTGCTGTGGCTCTGGCACATGCAGTCACCAGCTCCTGAGTGCCAGCAGGCTCTGGCAGGAGATAGATGTCCTTTGGGCTGACTCTTAACCTGGCTGCTCCATGAAAACCCCTCAGGGGGCTGTGAGATGCAACAGAGATGATGTGAGAGCATCTAGGGTGTGTTTGTGTGGGTGCACACTCACCCACAGACATACACTCCTCCTCCTCCTCCAGCCACCTCCCCAGCTCCATGCTCCTCAGCACTCTGGGTCCTGTGCTGTGTTCTCAGGCTGCTGACCCAGGCTCTTTGCATTTTCCCCAAGGTCTCCACTGTCTTCCCAGCAGATCCTTCCTTCTCTCTCCTCTGCTTTTATGCATGGGAAATTCAGGTTTCCTGGGGACAGCACAGAAGGGAGGCTCTTCACTGCCCCTCTGGATCTCCCCAGCTAGGTTTCGAGCAGTGCAGCCCATGCTGGGGAGGAGGAGGAGGTATGGAGGAGGATGAGGAGCAGGGAAGAAGCTTGCCATGGCCTGGTTCTCCATCCTGCCTGTGCAGGCAGCCCCCAGGCCAGGTGGTTGGGTTGCTTCCTTGGGCTTAATTCAGCAAAAGCAGCTTGTGATGTTTCTTCTTCTCCCTGGGGTGGGCTGCTCATTTTTGCCCCTTAAGACAATGCCCTCTTTCAAAAACAAAGAAATGATAAAGCACATATGAGCATATGGTGCCATACATCCTGGGCTGCCTATGTGGCCAATTCTCTGTATGTTACCATATGGTGCTGAGTATTTAGCAAAAATATAACTTGACTGTTTCCCTTCCCAGATGGGGATTCTTTTGCCTTAATTAATAACATTGAGCAAAAACTCTTTCTAAGGTTTCCAAGATTTCTGCAAGGGAATATCTTATGACAGACACATGCTTCTGAAGGCTTTCCTCCTTATTTGTCTATAGCCTTCCGTCCTCATCCTCTTCTGTGTGCTCCAAGGGTGTCTGTGGCTACATCTGCCTGTGGGATCATGGGGAGGGGGTTGCTGTGTCCCAGCTTGGCTCCTGTCCCACCAGTGCCCACAGGAGGCCCTGTCACATCCCCAGGACCTGACCTTCAGCTTCAGGGATGAAGTAGTGATGTGTCTGCGGGCTGAATCCCTCTGGCTCATTCAGGAGCTTTGAGGAGCCCAGTTAAGGAAACATAGGGACAGTGGGGAGGATGCTGGTGCAGCAAAAAGAGCTTTCATGGCCACAGAGGGACTGCTGCCTTCAAAGGAGTAGGAAGCAGCACACATTTGCAGCTCTCCAATTAAGCCTCTCAAGTGCCAGTTAGCTCACATAACAGTAAAATATGTCAAAATATCCTCTCAGGACAAGCCTGTAGCCAACACCAGTGAGATGAAACCAGCCCTGCCTCTGTTGAGGAGGGATGGGGTGGGAAGGTCAGAGGCACAGCCCCAGCTGCTGGAGATCCTACTACTCTCCCAGCCAAAGCCTGTAAATGAGGACAAATCTCTGCAGATCTCTCCAGATGTGCCCCTGGGCCCCGCAGGCAGGTTCCTGTCTGGCAGGCAGGTGAAGGCAGCAGGCAGAACAGAGCTGGCTTGGGGTGGGAGAGTGAGGACAGCCAGAGAGATGTTGGGTTTCCACCTCTCCCTTTTCCCTGGTCCTTTTCCCCTTCTGGTCCTCCCCAGTCCATTCCCTATCCTGCTCCTCCCCAACACTGCCCATCCTCCTGCATCCCTCTCCTCAGCTCCACTTGGATGCTCAAGTGTCTAAAGCTATCTCCTGCTCTTCTGGAAGGCCTCATTTTCAGGATGTTTTTGGGCATCCTTTGAAGGACAGATCTTGAGTAACTCTCTCTTCCCAGTGATATTAATCTTCCAAGCCACACAGGCATGGGCCAAGCCACCCACCTTGCAGATTTCATCCAGCTCACTTTGACAAGTGAGATAGGAAGGAAAGGCTTTCATGGACCATGGGCTTTTTGCAACTTCCTGAGGGGTTCCTTGTTCAGTCAGGGCAGTCCTGTGTAAATAGAGCATATCAGACAGTGGATTAGCTCTGGATGTCTCAGCCTTGTTCTACATGCCCAGAGCTTTCCTCTTTGAGACCTGAGCTTCTTGAGCCCAGGTCTCTGCCCAGCTCACTGCCATCTGTTACCCCCTGCTCCTCCAGCTGATATGTTTCCTAGGTGAGTACCTCCACAGTGGATCCTTGCAGACTGGGACAGACCAGTAGTCACCAGCACTGTGAGTACAACAGCTCTATTGCAATGGCTGTGGGAGGAGAGTGCAGCCAGCACCTTGCATGCAGCTGTTCCTGGCTCAGCACCATGTAACTGCAGCATTGTCCTGCTCCACCATTTCCTCCTGATCCTCCGGAGCAGAGCAGAGGTTGGAACATGTGCAGAGCAGTCCATCTTTATGGCCAGATGGAAACCATCCATAGCTTGAGAGCCACTCTGGGGAGTGCATCTGGTTGATGGCTTGCCCATTTGCAGGGTGGCTTTGAGCTCATGGTTGGGGAGGCACCAGGGCATCTCTGGCACCCTGACTTCCTAAAGCTGTATGATGGACTGGTCACAGTCAGGGTATCCATGTACCATGAAGGAGGTACTGGTGGGGTCCAATTCTTTACCCTGATGTTGTGATGCTCATCTTCTTGTCTGCTGCAAGGAGCATGTGGCAGAATGGAGGACTGTGGGGAAGAGCAGGACATGAGAGCTGCCAAGGCACAAAGAGCTGGAGCTGGAGGCCAGCTTTAGGCAAGCCTGGGAGATTGGAAGCACAGGAAGGAGATGGAGTTGTGCAGGACTGAGCACAGGGCCAAAGGAAGCTGGGAGAGGCAAAGGTTGAGCTGAAATGACTTCAGGAAAGCAGCCTGATCTTTGGGAAGGGTGCTACTGCACAAGGGATGAGGATGTCACCAGAGCAGGAGTGAGGTTGAGTGGGAAGTGAGCCAGGATGAATTCCCACTGTGTTTCAGACCAGAACAGCCACCGACCCATCCTGCCCAACATCTTGGCACACCAAATTCCACCCTCACAACAAGCTGTGCTAGCATAAGGGCTGTCAGTGCACCCAGAGCTGAGTCTGCTGAGCTCCTGGTGACAGTGATGGCATTAGGAGATGGCACTGGGAGAAGGTCAGTGCGTGCAGAGCAGGCAGAAGCTGTCAGCACACAGCTCTGCTGAAGGTCTGGAAGGAGGATAACCATGGGGAGCAAAAAACAGGCTCTGCTCAGGAGCTGCTGCATGATGCCCAGCAGTGGGGGTTTGAAGTCTTCTAAGGAGGAAAGCCACCAGCCAGGAGACTTGACTGAAGCATGTCCTGGACCACTGCTGTTGGGTTTTGGGATGATGCAGAGCACATGGGAATTTCCAGCGCCCTGGGAGAAAAGTGGAGGTTGGCCTAATATTTGAAGAGGGGAAACAGGAGGACGTGGGTAATTACCAGGCTGTCAGGCTGACATTGATCCCAGGCACAATAATGGAGAGGCTGATATGGAATGCAATGAATAAAGAATCAGAAAGGGTGATATAATTAATGCCAATCAACAGGGATTTATGGAAAATAGATCCTGTCAAACCAACCTGATGTCTTTCTTCCTGTTATGTTTTTTTTTTTTTTTCACTTTTTTCTTTCAAACCAGGCTTACAAGTTTCTCTGGGGAGGACTGAGGTGTGCTGAGGACACAGAGGAGCCATGGGCACCTGGGTGCTCTCTGAGGTTTTCTTGCAGAGATAGGAAAACCCAAACTATCTGCATTTAGGAGGGCAAGAGCTGTCATTGCAGAGCTCTGCAAGGGAGTCCTCTCCTTGGCCAGTCCCACCAGCAATGGAGACAATGCACTGGGCTGTCTTCATCCCAGCAGTGGTCACTGTGAGCAGGAAGATCCTACTGGGAGGTAACTGGTGGGGCTGAGGGGGTATGTTGGGTGTGATTTGCAGAGTGGGGAGTGCTGGGTACCACATTGCCATGGAAAGGATTAATAATGCCAGTGGAAAGGGATAGCATGAATGGAAGTTGGGTTTCTTCTGATGGTGCTTTCTGGAGTTGCTTCTCCAGTGTTCAGGTCTTGTGACGGTTGGTGTAAAACCTGGTCAAGGACCCTGAAGGACACAGCAAAGAGTGAAGGACCTTCTCTTGGTAAAAACACATCCTGGTTTCATGCCTCAGGAGCCTGCATGGCACAGACAACTTGGAACAGCAAGATGTTGCATGTGGTTCCTGGGAACCCTGTAGGATCTGTCCATCTCTGTCCATTTCTGTCTGCTACGGGGGTCCCTGCTCCTCCAGGACCCACTGGCAGCCACTGTCTTCCAGTGGTAGCTCACACAATGAGCCCCCAAAACCCCCTCTCATCAGCCTTAGTTCTGCCCCTTGCTCCTACAAATGCTGAGCTAAGGCCACTCCAGAGATGAGACCTGCACCCATGGCGTGCTGCGATCACCATGGCTTTGCCAGCCCTGTGACCTCTGAAGGTGCTGCCAGCAGGGATCCTGTGCTAAGCTGCAAGTTTCCTTCAGAGACATGTGAGTGGCTTTCATGTCAAGCCCAAATCCCCAGGGAAACCCACAAGAAACACCTGGATTCCAGGGTCTTTCCCCACATAACACCCTGGTTATGTTTCTCTGCCCCTGGCTATGGGATCGTGGAGGTGACATCCCACTGGGCTCCTTCAGCTCATCCACGGCGTGTTCGGGATGCTCCCACCTCTTGCCCACACAAATATCACATCCCATCTCAGACACCTTCCTGTATCACAGATCTCAGCCTGAGATCCCTCAGAAGGGACCAAATGGGGCCCCCTCTGCTTCCCTCCTCCAGCCCCACACAGACCCACACTCCCTGCCCTGTGGGCTCTGAAGTAGCTCGTGGTGCAGGACACACAGCACAGCACAGCTGTGCCAGCAAGGTGCAAACAGCCCTGGGCTCACTGCTGGCTCAGGGCTGACACCCCCTCCTCCACTGAGCCACAGTAATTAATTTCTGCACTAATTGAATTCTCTGATAGGAAAGTCTTCAGCAGCTGAAATCTCCCCTTTGTCATTTTGACCAGGGCTGAACTCTAAGGACCAGCTTATGGGGATGTGCCAGGCCTTGGGGAGACATGATTTCCTTGCCAGGCTAATGATGTTTTCTCCAAGTTACTAGGAGACTGTTGGTGGACAAGAACTGGGGGTCTTGAGCCTCCTCCCCATGCCTGCACTTCACTACATGGCAGTGCTGAGGGGACACTGGAGAGCAGCCCTGCAAAAAGGGATCTGGGGGTTCTGGTCAACAGCAAGTTGAATATGAGTCAGCAGTGTGCCCTGCTAGCCAAAAGGGCCAACTGTGTCCTGGGGTGCCTCAAGCACTGCATTGCTAGCTAGGCAGGGGAGGTGATAGTCCCACTGTACCCTGCACTGGTGTGGCCTCACCTGGAGTACTGTGTGCAGTTTGGGGCACCACAATATAAAATCACAGAATAATTAAGGCTGGAAAAGACCTCTAAGATCATCAAGCCCAAACATCTACCTATCACCCCCATGCCACTAAACCATGTTACTAACTACAAGATCTATACCTCCTGGGACAGTGACTCCACCACCTCCCTGCACAGCCTGGGCCAATGTCTAACAACCCTTTCAGGGAATAAATTGTCCCTATTATCCAATCTAAACCTCCCCTGGTGCAACTAGAGGCAATTTCCTCCTGTCCTATCATTTGTTAACTGGGAGAAGAGACCAACTCCCAGCTCACTCCAATCACCTCTCAGGGAATTGTAGAGAGAGCTAAGGTCTGCCCTGAGCCTCCTCTTCTCCACACTAACCAAGCCCAATGCCCTCAGCTGCTCCTCAGCACACTTCTTCTCCAGAGCCCTCCCTAGCCTCCTTGCCCTTCTCTGCACACACTCCAATGCCTCTGGGTCCTTCTTGGACTGAGGAGCCCAAACCTGCCCCCAGGACTCTCAGTGTGTCCTCCCCAGTGCTGAGGACAGGAGGATGATCACTTCTCTGCTCCTACTGCTCACACTAGTTCTGATCCAGACCAGGATCCTCTTAGCTTTCTTGGCCACCTGGGACACTGCTGGCTCATGTTCAGTCAACTCTCAACCAGCAGCCCCAGGTCCTTCTGTACCAGGCACCAATCCAACCACTCTGCCCCAAGCCTATAACATTGCATGTGGTTATTGTGACTGAAGTGTAGGACCTGGCACTTGGCCTTGTTGAAGCTCATCCCATTGGCCTCAGCCCATGGATCCAGCATATCCAGGTCCCTCTGCAGTCCTCCCTACCCTCAAACAGATCAACATTTCCTTCTAACTTGGTGTCATCCGCAAACTTACTGAGGGTGCACTGGATCCCCTCATCCAGGTCACTGATAAAGACATTGAACAGAGCTGAGCCTCAACACTGAACCCTGGGGAACACCACTGGTGACCAAAAGCCAACTGGAATGAACCCCATTGACCACTACTCTCTGGGCTCAGGCACCCAACCAATTCCTTACCCAGCAAAGAGTAAACCTGTCTAAACCATATGATGCCAGAAGGATATAAAGTTGTTGGAGAGCATCCACAGGAGGCCATAAAGATGGTGAAAAGCTTGACATGAGTCGACAATGTGCACTTGTAGCCCAGAAGGCTAACCCAACCCTGGGCTGCATCCCCAGCAGTGTGGCCAGCAGCTGGAGGAGAGAGGAGATTCTGCCTCTCTGCTCTGCTTTGGCAAGACCTCACCTGGAGTGCTGGGTCCAGCTCTGGAGTCCTCAGCATGAGAAGGACATGAACCTGTTGGAGCAGATCCAGAGGGGGCTACAAAAATGATCAAAGGGTTGGAACACCTCTGCTATGAGGACAGGCTGAGAGACTTGGGATTGTTGAGCCTGAAGAAGACAAGGCTCTGGGGAGATCTTGCAGCCTTTCAGTACTTAAACGGCCTGTAAGAAAGATGGAAACAATCTTTTTAGCAAAGCCTTGTTGGGACAGGACAAGGGCTGATGGCTTTAAACTAAANAAAGCCAACTGGAATGAACCCCATTGACCACTACTCTCTGGGCTCAGGCACCCAACCAATTCCTTACCCAGCAAAGAGTAAACCTGTCTAAACCATATGATGCCAGAAGGATATAAAGTTGTTGGAGAGCATCCACAGGAGGCCATAAAGATGGTGAAAAGCTTGACATGAGTCGACAATGTGCACTTGTAGCCCAGAAGGCTAACCCAACCCTGGGCTGCATCCCCAGCAGTGTGGCCAGCAGCTGGAGGAGAGAGGAGATTCTGCCTCTCTGCTCTGCTTTGGCAAGACCTCACCTGGAGTGCTGGGTCCAGCTCTGGAGTCCTCAGCATGAGAAGGACATGAACCTGTTGGAGCAGATCCAGAGGGGGCTACAAAAATGATCAAAGGGTTGGAACACCTCTGCTATGAGGACAGGCTGAGAGACTTGGGATTGTTGAGCCTGAAGAAGACAAGGCTCTGGGGAGATCTTGCAGCCTTTCAGTACTTAAACGGCCTGTAAGAAAGATGGAAACAATCTTTTTAGCAAAGCCTTGTTGGGACAGGACAAGGGCTGATGGCTTTAAACTAAAGGAGGGAGATTTAGACTGGATAGAAGAGGGTGGTGAGACCACTGAGGGTGGTGAGACAGTCCCAGGTTGCCCAGAGAGGTGGTAGATGTCCATCCCTGGAACCATTCCAGGTCAGGTTGTTTAGGGCTCTGAGCAACCTGAGGTAGTTACAGGTGTTCCTGCTAGATGACTAGATGATCTCTAAAGGTCCCTTCCAAACCTAGCATTTTTATGATTTTATGCTTCTGTGGCGAAGAGCCTAGAGGAGAAGCCATAGGAGCAACATCTGGAGTCACTTGGCTTGTTTAGCCTTGGAGGAAACTGAGGGGAGACCTCATCAGAGCCTACAGCTTACTCATGAGGGGAAGCAGAGGAGCAGGAGCTGATCTCTTCTCTCTGGTGACCAGTGACAGGACCCAAGGGAATGGCATGAAGCTGTGCCAGGGGAGGGTGAGGTTGGGTATTAGGAAAATGTTCTTCACCCAGAGGGCTGTGGAGCACTGGAAGAGGTTCCCCAGGGAACTAGTCACAGCACCAAGCCTGACAGAACTCCAGAAGTATTTGGACAATCCCCTCAGGCACACGGTGTGACTTTTGACGTTGTCCTGGGCAGAGATAGGAGTTGGACTCAATGATCCCTGTGGGTCCCTTCCACTCAAGATTCTGTGATTCTAGGACAATGCCAGATCTGCAGGAGGAGGAAGATACTCCACCTGCAACACCAGCAAGTGGAGGTGGCCCAGCACTGGTCCCTCCTGTCTCAGCCCAGCCACACACAAGCATCAAAGGCAGCAGCCCCACCTCATAATATTTAAAACAATTTTATTCATGAAAATATGCTGTACAATGCACTATACACAGTTCTTTACATTGCCACATACACAAACTCTAATAGCACGACCAAGAAAGTTACCATTGCCTACGATAGATGTGTGGTGAGAGATGACAGCTGCCAGAGACCCTCCCCCCCAGGCTGTACAGTTATAAATATGAGGGAAAGGACGGATCCAAAACCATCGGATGAAGCAAACTTGTGGGACCCCTTTGGGACCCCCTCGATGCCAGCTCCTCGCTCCAGGCTGGGAGCAGAGGATGCTCTTTGTCCCAAGAGGCTGTCCTGTGAGCAGAGTGGGGCTGGAAGGGAGAGGGGATGATGGAGTGGGGAGGCTGAAGCCGAGTGAGATGAGACATGAGGTGGCCTGTGCTTGAGGAGCTGGGACCTCGAGAGGAAAGCCAGAGCCTTGGCCACCACCGGACAGTCAACTAAAGCCCTGGTTTCTGCTTCTTCACTCGCAGTGCTGGGAGCTGCAGGGGACACAGCTGTGCCCACCCACCCCCAGGACCTGCCTGCACCAACAGGCACAAAGCGCAGCCCCAACACCCCTGTGCCATCACCACCACCCCACCCAGGCACCCTTGTCCTGCCATTCCCTGCTCCCTCAGCTCCGCTCCTCTCTGCCACGGTGGGTCCAGCCCATCTCACCTCGCCTTCCCTCCAACCAGCAGCCTCCTTCCCAGGGTCCCACCGCTCTGGGGAGTTCTCTGTGCCTGCCTCCCCCCGCTCGCTGTCCCTCGCACTGCACAATGACTGTACACACGACGCTTACCAACACGACTCCACCGCACACACGACAACCCCACGGTCACGAACCACAACGACAGCTTGGCAATGGGACGTGCCCCGGGGGGGCTGCCCAGGAGCACCAGGCAGTGGGGCAGGGGGAGGCAAGTGGGGGCAGGAGCGGGACAAGGGGGTGCCACTTCCTCTCCATGATGATGGTCAGCCCGGAACTGTGACACCAAAGGGGGTTTTTCTATGGGAGGGGGTCCCTGTGCTTGAGCATCCGATCTGCCCGAGTGAGCCTGAGCTGGCCCCTGCTGCCCAGCATGCTGATGTACTGCTGGATGTGTGCCTGGAAGAGTCAGGCTCCCTTCCCTTTCTCCCATGCTCAGGGTGGGAGAGCTCCCTTTTTCTGCCCCAGCAGGCCTCCACACCCTGGGGACAGAGCTGGGGGTGCCAGGCATTCATTAGCCATTTGCAATTGGTTTTCCAATGATCTCAAATATGTCTGAAACGAGCGGTGTTGTAAAAAACAGATGGGGTAATGATTCTGACCAAAGAATAATCCTTTTTAAAAAAGCATTCAAGAAAGGTTATATATAATAGAATATATTAAATTCTGTACATGATCAAATAATGTAAACATAATTAATTAACTTGTAAGGATGTCTTTAGAGACTGTGCCACCATGTGCCCAAGGCCAAGGTGAACGGTGGCTCATGGGGCTCCTCTGTCACACTTTGCCACAGACAGGAGGGTCAGGAGAGGAGCAGGAGGTGCCCACCCACAGGTTCACCCCTGCTCCAGCTCCAAGCAGCCAAGGCTTGGTGGGATCCAGCACCTGCACTGTGGTAGAAGAGGTGGTGCTGGAGTGAGAAGGGAAGAGCAAAGCTGGGAAAGGTGCTGGTTCAGTGGACTAACCCTTGCTGCAACCCAGAGGCAGGGGGGTTAAAGAGAACTCGTGGTGCCCAGGAGGAAGACGGCTGTGCAGAGTCCCAAGGGACAGAGCAGCAACTCCCATAGCCTTTCATCCCAGCCCCTCCATTTCCTTCACATCAGGTGGCCAAGCTGCCCATCAGCCTGCCTGGATGCCCCACTCCAAAACCCTCTAGTACCAAGCAGTGGGAAGCCCTTGGTCCAGCTGTGCAGGGTTGCAGTGCGACCCTGGCAGAGCAGTGATGCCAGTTTGGGCTCCCCACACACAGCAGGACCACATCTGAATTGTGGTCCTTGTGGCCAACGAGCACCAGCCCATGGCAGATGGGTGCACCAGGACTGACTCCTCTTGCTGACACCCCCAGAACAGTTCTCCTAGCATCCTGGGAATGGGCAGAGTGCCCTCCAGGACAGGCATTCTCTCCTGCTGCCTGAAGTCACTCCTGAAACCAGTAACAACCCCCAGGAGCTCCACAGTCCTGCCTGTGAGCCCTGTGGCACCTCCCTGAGTTCTGTGCATGGGGGAAGCAGTACACATCACCCAGGCTTGGGGCAGGGTGGAGCCCACAGTGCCTCCAGAGGCCTAGCCATCGCATCCCTCCCCTCTCACACATCTCCTTCTGGAGGATGACCCACATCACAGCCACCCAGCTTCCACCCCATCATCCAACACCCAAAGCCATGGCCAAGCCAAGCTTGGCACAGCCATCAGCATTTCCCATGGCCTCTCTCCTCCTTTCCTTAAGCTCAGCTCTTTCTTCCTTCCAATGCAAAAACTCAGTGGCAAAAGAGTGCATGAAATCAAATAAATATGCCCACCCCTCCCCGACCCTTCGACCTCTCCCTGAGCCTCCAGCATGGGGGACCCAGGACAGCAGTACAGCATTCCCAGCAGGAGCACTCCATGCCCACACCTGCTCCGGGCAGGGTTCCACAGCTCTCCCTCAGGCAGGTGTGACTGTCACATCCCCAGCCACCAGTGGGCATGTGGGATGCAGAGATCCTGTCCCCAGGACATCCATCCCTCCATCACCAATCCCCTTCTCACTGATTGGTAAGAAAATCTGCCTGAAGCCATGCAAGGAGACCCACAGCAGAGCTGGCCTGGACATGTGGACTTGGCAGAGCTCAGATGTCCACCAGGACTTAGGGGTGATGAGCCCCAACTTGCCCTTGGAGAGGGTCCCTGCTCCTGGCACTTCTACTCAGAAGACCTGTTTCTTGAGGTGGCTCAGAGAAAAGAGTCCCTTTCCAAAGAGGGATGTCCATGCATGGGGTCCCCACACCACCAAGTGTCACCCAGCTCAAGGACAAATCAAACTGGCACCATTGCAGCAGGGCACTGGGACTGCCTGGAAAGGCTTTCCCCTTCCTGCTCCCCACTGACCCCCTAGCTCCAGCTGCCTCTCCTGCCCTGTGTCCTCCAAGGATACTTGCAGGAGGACCCAGCAGATCGGGCACATGTGTGGGCTGGGGGCAGGAGGCCCTACCCCCTCTCAATATTTGACCCTATGGTTTGTGTTTCGTGTTCAACCTCAAGCTCAGACCGATGGCTCTAGCCCATCTTAACGAAAAAAGGCAAAAGAGAAAGGAAAAAAAAACCAAAAGTTAGTGTCAATGTTCCCCTCGTGGCTTCTTGGTGGCAAGACCATCCGCAGGGCAGGTGTCACCCGGGCACCCAGCTCTGATTCGTGGGCTGTGGCCCCCCAGGCAGAGCGGGCACGTTGAGCCCATTCTGTGGTGGGAGAGCCGAGTCAAAGTTGAAGTCCATCTCGTCACTGTCCATAAAGTCATTCAGGATGATTGACTCCACGTCGCACTCCAGGCTCCCATTGAACATGTCCAGGTCCAGGTCTGCTGGGAATCTGTCCTGGCCCAAGACAGGGGCGTGGATGGCCCCCGGGTAGGGGCCCTGCAGCGAATCCAGTAAGCTCATGTGTGCCCCTTGGTTATTAGCGTAGGAATGCAGGTGCCCATGGTGCGGCATGGCCGTCATGCTGCACGTGTCACTGGGCAAGCTCATAAGGCTGACAGGATTAGCTAAGGCACTGGTGTTGACCCCAGGATGATGGTGGTGACCAGCTGGTGACGGGTGGTACAAAGCATTGCTTTTCATGAGAGGGCCCGAGTGGGACGGGTAGGAGGCCAGACCCTGCTCCCCGCTCCCGCACAGCAGTGAGTTGTGTCTGTGGCCACGGGCCGGCACCATGGGGCTGGCCTGCGGCAGGGGCAGGTCGCCCGGGACCATGCTCTCCTTGTGTGCGTAGGAGATGGAGGAGAGCAGGTCCTGCAGTGAGGCGTTCCTGTAGGAGCTGACAGGCGAGAAGGTGGCCTGCTTGTTCTCCTGGATGGTCTGCATGGGCAGGCGACGCATGAAGCTCATGGCCGGCTGGCTGTAGATAGTCCCACAGTAGGTGTTGCTGGCAGCTCCCATGGTGGAGCACTTGGAGTTGAAGGTGAAACTGGAGCTCCGCTGCCGCAGGGTGGCTGGGGGAAGCTGCTGCGAAGGGCTCATAGCATAGCCATCCTGCAGGTCCTCCAGCATGCTCTCCCCGAGACTCTCGTTCAGGCTGATGGTGCCAGTCAGGTCAGTCAGCCGGGGCAGCTCCACAGAGCAGCGGGCATTGAGAGAGGGAGACATGGTGCTGGAGGGGCTGGGGTACATCAGAGGAGAGGAGGGGGTACCGTCATCCTCCTCCAGCTCGTCTGGCTCATGGTTGGCCATGATGGGCGAGAGGCGCCCACTCAGCGTGCTGGCCGTGGAGTTGGCCCGCGTCCTGAAGTCCGCCCAGGCATCGTACTCATCACTGGCGTGGGACGCGGGGCTCTCCGACCACTTGGCTTGCTGGGAGGAAGGGCTGTCCTCCCCGCGCTCTTGCGTCACCTGCAGCTGCTTCTTCTTGCTGGCCTTCCCCTTGATGCGCAGGAACTTGCTGTTGTTGTCCATGGAGACTGCCCGCCGGCGAGGCGTCTTCCCTGTCTTGCCACCCTCTGGGTTCAGCATCCACCAGGAGCTCTTGCCAGTGCCCTCGTTCTGCACACGGATGAAGCGAGTGTGCAGGGAAAGATTGTGCCGGATGGAGTTCTGCAGAGACAGCAAGGACAGAGGAAAGGGTCAGTATCAGCTCCAGCACCCCAGGCAAGAGGAGGGTGCCTGCGGGGCTCTGGGGGAGGGTGTACACAGGCCATCAAGGGAGTGCTAGCCTCCAGCCTCTGCGACATCATGGCTGTTGGAAGCAGAGGGGTCAGGGCTCAGAGGGTTGGCTGATGGGTCTCTCCCACAGCACTGCCAGGCATTCCACCTCCAGGAACCTACAGCCTTTGGCTGAATCGATCAGCTACCTATCATTAGCACAATTACTGTCATGGCAGGGAGCAGGGCTGGGAGGTGTCTTTAGCACATGCATCAGCCCTGCTCCAGGCATGGCCATTCTCATGGGACTCTTCTTCCCTGGCAAGTTCCTGGGGATGGACAAGGTGAAGAGGCAGTGAAAGCATGGGCAGAGTCAGGCCCTTCACCATGTCCATGCAGACGTCCAGGTCTTCTCCATCCCTCCCAGCTCCAGCCACCAAGCAGAGCCCACTGGGATGCTCCCAGCACATCCTTGCCCACACACACCCCTGCAGAGGTACCAGCCCACTCTCCCTACCACCAAGCACCTCAGCAGCTCAATGGGCAGAGGAATCCCCTTTGTCCACACACTGTCAGGCGCCAAACCTCTGGAGCTGTCTCCAAACTGCTTTCCCTGCCTGGCATTGTTTGGCAAAGCACCTCCCTTCCCCCTCATCACAGGGAGGTAGAAGCACATGCTGCACAGGGAGCATCGACACCACCACAGCCCAAAGCAATGTCAGCATCATGGAAGCAAGATCTTGTCCCCAAATTCCTGTCACCTCCTGCAAGTAGGGCCAGGGCCCCAGGTGCAGTGGCTCTGTTCTCTGTGTGTCTGCAGGCTGGGTGACAGAAGGCACACACCCTGCTTGGGTACCACAGCTCAAGGGGTGTGCAAACCCAGCTACCACCTCACTGCCCACACTAGAGCTGCTTGGGGACTGCTTTCTCCCTCCATACACATCCCACACTTTCAGGGTATGGAATGTGGAGCACTCTGCTCCTCTTGCTCTTGCCTGCTGCTGTGGCTCCAAGCAGCTCACTGCCTGGAGTGAGGATGGATGCCCTTGCAGAAGGCAGGAGGAAGCAAGGAGCTTGCACCCAAGGCCATGTCCCAACACAACATCCCCAGCTGCCACTGTCCCGTGGCGTGACAGGGAGGACCCTGGGGAGACGCTTTCAGAAGTTCCATCTAAGACAAAAGAGAAGGTAAGAACATCTGCCTCTTGCTGCTGGTCTGCCGCAGCTTATGGGATGCCACTGGAGCTCCCTGTGCCTTGATTTCCCCAGGGTCCAGAGGGGCAAGGCAAGACACAGAGCCCAGGGAAGAGCACCAGTCTACTGAGTAGAGCCCCTTGCTTCAGCACTGCTTGTGGGCTCTGGGCTGGGCAGGGGCTGCTGAAGGGCATCAGGCTGAGCTGCAGGAGGAGCAGAGGGACAGGGAGGGGGAAGAAACCAAGGTGTCGTGGAGAAAGTTTGGTGCCATTGCTGGGTGTACAGTGGAATACTAATGAAGAGGAGAGTGAGCTCCAGCCTCATCTATCATATTATGTAATGGCTTACTTCTCTGCACTTCATTTATTTGGAGATTGCTCCCAGGCTGGCTCCTCGCCAGCAGCCACCAAATCCAAGTCTACAGAAATCAATCTCGCGCTGACTGATTAAGCCGTGTTTAGAACTAATTGCTCCTTCGTGTGTGGGGAGAATAAATTACTGGCTTTAATTTCACATCTTTAAAATGCAACTGCAGGTATGGGCTAGCCATTAACCCCTTCCTGCACAGCCCTGTGCACAGCTGGGGAAGAGGCAGGCCATGGCTGGCATAGACCAGGGAACAGGTTGGGACATACACTGCCCTCCACAATGGTGGCTGTCCATGTCAGTGCTCATCACCTTCAACCAGAGTAGGCTGAGCTGCAGGCCAGCCTGGGAGAGCTCTCCCTGATGCCCCAACACCTCTCCCTTGAGCCACAGGATAACCCAAGCTCCTCTCCACACAACTGAGCCACAGCGCAAGTGGCTGGTGACAGAACACATGGCTGTCACTGCATCTGCAGAGCCAGAGACACCAGCCAGCTTAGTCCCATGATGCCACCTTGCACCCAAACACACAGGGGGCTGGGGATGCCTGAGCAGGGCTTTCTAGGACAAGAAACCTGCTGCTGGGTCTCCTCACAGGACTGGGGACTCCCTAGATAGCCCTGCTCCCTTGCTGCCTGAGCTCCCCAGGTCTGCTCAGCCTGGGTGTCAGGAGGTGCTGCAGCTTTCCGCAGCTGGGACTGAGCTTTCATGCAGAGCACAGAGAGAGGGGTTGGTGTTTGAGGGGTTTGGGAATGCCATGGCTGGATGGGGTGACACTCCGCATGGTGCTGACCTCCTCTTCTGCTACTGCCTCCTATTCTGCTACTGCCTTCCTCTGACTTTGCAGCTCTAGCACACAGCACCCAGCACCACTCATGGACCTAGGGCAAGATTGGTGTGGGGCAGGGGTTGGACTGGCAGGGGGATGCTGGTGGGGTCAGGCTGCCAGAGGGAGAGGAAGGGAGGGGATGCTGCTGCCTCTTCTGCAGTGGAGCTTCATTAAGAGCCAAAAGCAGCAATCAAGTGCAAGGCTGTGAACCTGGCTCTCTCCTCATTAGCACCCTGAGGCACTCAGCTGCCTGTGGCTCAGGGTGCAGGGTGCAGTGCTGTGAGCTGCACTAGGCCAGGCAAGGAGCTTATTAACACCAAGCAGGCAGGGACCTGCTCCACCCACTACTGCCCTGGCAGCCCCCAGAACCCAATGCCAGGCTGGTGGGGAGCAGCACAAAACACAGGGCTCAGCCCCTCGCCAGTCTGGGCAGTGTGGTGATGTACAGGGGACATCAGGGCTGGCAAAATCTCCCTGAGAGCAACTGCCTTGGTGGGGTTGTGCCAGGGTCTGACTGTTTTTGGTAGGGCGAAGGGGGTCAGGTGAAGACTGGTGCCAGTCCCAAAGCCTCCAGCATTGCTCTGCTCTGTGACCTGAAGTCCTGCACCACATCTTGAAGCACCCTGCGCCTTTGCAGGCCTGGCCATGCCCTGCACTCTTGCTGTGTCTTCCTTCTGATCCCATTCTGTGCCCATGGCACCCTCTCCTTGCCCACTTTACCCCAATGGCTCAGGCCTCTCATCAAAGCAGAGAAACCCTCCCAGCATCCTGGCCCCATGCAGCACTGCAGCCCCACAGCACCCAAACAGCACAAGGACAAGGAGCATCAGTCCCCAGCACACATCCAGACCAGGGCTGCCAGGTGTTGCAGGGGGACCCAAGCCCTGCTCAGCATTGGTTGACACCAAGGGAGGACGGAGGCTGGAGCGTGTACCAGCCCCTGGCCACCAGCTGATGGAGGCTTTGCCAACCTGCAAGACCCCAGTGCCATCCCGGTGCCCATCTGCCAGGGGCTGGCCCTGCTGCACGGTCTGGCACAGGGCTGGAGGGGGCTGGTGGGAGCTGTGGGCACCCACAGAGCCTCCTCACACCCCCAAGGGCCCTTCCCCACAGAACCTCATTGTCAGGGGAACAGTCAGTGTGAAATCGGTCTGATTAGCAATTAGTCCCATTGTAGAAGGATTAGCTGGACCCATTGTTTGGATGAGTGACTTGACTATCAATTTGCATCTGGCGGTGATGATGATGATGATGATGATGATGATGATGATGATGATGATGATGATGATGATGATGATGATGATGATGATGCTCTGGGAGCTTTCCTCTGTCCTTATGACCAGTCAGACACTGTCTGGCCAGGCTGTGCCCAACACAGCAGTGGGGACCCTTGAGATGGGCATTGATGACCTTTGCAGGATCCCAAGCAGCCTTGGGGTGCCTATGGGTCTCAGGGTACAAGGTGAGGCTGGAAATCCTCCTGCATGCTCTGAAGAAGACATGGGATGGGGAAAAGAAGTGCAATTCCAGCAAGAGCAGGAGTGCCTAAGTCCTGCCGCTGGCCAGAGCTGTGGAGAGCAAGTGAGAGAGCCCTGCTGAGCTGCCTCTGTCCCTGCCACATCCCTTGCACCCATCTGCTGTCACTGTCCCTGGGCTGCCACCTCTCCCTGCTCTCCCCACGACACCTAACTTTTCTCTGAGCAGAACCCCAAACCTTAGCCTCATCCCTGCCAGTGGCAGCCCAGCCCCAGCCCTGCGGCCAGGGTCTGTCGGGGTCTGTCTGTCTGCCCTGCTGCTCCATCCAGCTAATGAGCCCATTCCCTGGCAGACAGTCACAGGCTGGTTAACAGGAGGAAGCAGCGACAGGGACACTAACGAGGGCTCTCAGGCTGCTCTCCAGCAGCACCAGGATGGCTCCGGGGGTTAATTGATGCTTATTTACTTCTCACACATAAAAATTGCCAGCATCAGGGAATATATTCCCGGGGCAGAGGCTGCCAACAGCCCTTGATGGTGCCTCATCCCAGGGGTGATGTGCAGGGGTGGTGTGGCATGGGACAGGCACCCAGTGACATCCCCAAAGACATCATATTCACCCAAGAAACAGCACTGCCTATGGGCACCAGCAGCTAAGCACATGATGGCCATCACCATGGCCTCCTGGCACCATCCCCTGGGGATAGCCAGCCCTATTTCTTCCCATTGGCATCACCCTCCTGCCTGAAGTGGCTGGTGCTGTGCACAGCCCACCAGCCTTGGCAAGGAAGGGCCTCATCCTGAGCAGGACTCATGCCTGCCTGGTGAGCAGATGGCAGCTGGCACGCTACAGCAGCGTGTCCTGTGTGCCAGAGGGATGCCAGGCACCCCCGATACAATGGGGATGGATACCCTGTGCTGACAGCCATGCTTGAGGCAGAAATGGAATGAGCCCCCCCATCAACTCCAGTGGCTGCAGACCCATCAGCCCACCCCATGACACCCCAGGCATGGGGGGGGAGCCCAGCACAGGCAGGGGGAAGCAGCACAGAGGAGAAAGCTGGAGCAAGGGCAGTCGAGTGGCTGTAAATCCAGCCCAATGCATGATGAGGTTCCTCAGGCTTTGCATTAGGCTTCCCAAGGACAGGATGCACACCAGGCTCAGGAAGGCTGTGAATCCCTGCTGGCCTCTCTGCCATGAGCAGCCCTGTGATCTCCCCAGCTCCCTGCGGCTCAGCCAGGCAGTTTTGAGCATCTGCCATGTGCATGGGATCTCCTCTGCTCCAAAGCTGCAGCCTGTGCACTGCCCCACAGCACACCCCCCCCCACCTGCACTGCCCTCTCCTAGCCCAGGCAGCCCTCTGCAGTGCCCTGTAGCCATCCAGCTGCCCCACACCCAGCCCTCTGCACTGCCCCACTCAGGGCCCCAAAACCAGCTCTCTGCAACACCCCACAGCATCCCATGCTGTGCCCCACAGCCATGTCTCTGCAGCACCCTATGGCATCTTACAGCAAACCCACTGCACTGCTCCAGCACTGGCTCTCTGGGGTGCCATATACCACCCTACAGCCAACCTCCCTGCAATGCCAGACCCTTGTAATGCCCTAGAGCACCCTACAACCACCCCCCCCAGCAATGCCCCATAAGCTCCCCCAGCCCCTGGCACTGCCCCTGGCTGGTAGCTTGCTCCTGTCTGACATCTCTCCATTGAGGAGCCAGGGCTGTCCTTCCACCCCCACACATCCTCCCCCATGGTATACTGCTGCTGGAGTTGGGCAGAGGAGACCACCCAGCCTGCCGAGTGCCCCCAGAAAGGGCAAGGTGGGGGCAGAGGGAGAGCACCCATCCCCCTGGAGGGGTCTAGCCATTGGCTGTCAAGCAGAGTTGAGCTGATTCGGGTCAGTGCCTCTCCTGAGCAGAGCTGCTCTGACGCACTGCTAATTGAACCAAATGCCCACCCGAGGCGTTGAGGAGCTGTGTCCATCCTGGGCCTGCCTCACAGGTGCCTGACACGCAAGGAGACTGCAGGCTTTTCAGTATGGCTTGGCCAGAGCATCTCCTGCCTCCTCACACATCATGGCCAGCTCCAAGCCCAGACAGCATCTCATCAGGAGCCACTAATCACCCTCTAAGCATGTGCTGGGATAGGGGAAGAGGGGCAGCGGGGGCTTACAGGGAGCCCCATGCTGCAGCCCTCCTCCCTGCACAGCCCCCCACAGCCTCTCTCTGAGCCACCCTCTGGGGCAGAGCCTGACATGGACTGGGCAGGGGGGGTCCAGCCTTGCCCTGTCCCACAGATCCACAATGCTCTGGGGCAAAGGATGGCTCCAGGAAAGTCCCATGCTCTGGGGTGGAGGAATGGAGCTGGGAACCTGCACTGTGGCTGTGCCTGCCCGGGACAGATGCTTGCCTGGTCCCCCACCCATGTCCCTCTGCCATTCCCTGGGACTGGATGATGCTGTGAACATCTCATGAAGGAGAAGGTCTAGATTAAAACTGCCACCATGACCCTGACCCTTTGCCAGGATGTGCCAGCCCCATCCCATGCCTCCAAATCCAGAAGGGGCCTGGCTGTGGCTGCCTGGACTTCAGGCCAGGTTTCAGGACAAACATGGGTGCTGTGACAGCTGGAAGCCCATCCCCTGCCTGGCCCCCGTGAGGGCCCTGGCCCACCTTTGCCATGTTCCCCATGGCTCACAGTGGGTCTGACCTTCAGCACAGTCCCCTGGGAGCAGTGGTCCCCTCGCTACCCGTCTGGACTTGGCAGCTGAATTTGTGTTTGGCAGTTGGCTCAGTGCCTCCCTCCCTCTCCTGACCACAAGCTCTGTAAGTGATTCCCAAGCCCATCAGAGAAGTGACTGACGCAACTCAAACCACACACCCCTCCCCATGCCTCCCAGGCAGCCCTCCCCATGCCCAGGCACTTGCCCACTGGAGCATCCCCACTCTGCAACCTCCACTCACCACGGCCTCAGCAAGGAGAGCCCCAGGTGGGTGCCAAGCCATGGGTAGGTGCTCAGCTCAGCCCTTTCTGCATACCAAGGCTTCACAGTGGGGTGAGATCCCCCTGCACACCTCTCAGCCAGGATGATGCTGGCAGAGGCAGGATCAGCCACATCAGGAGACTCCTTATGCCTAGGCTGGAAGCACCCCTGGGTGGCAGGGGTGCCACCGAAGCAGAGGTGGCAGACATGGCCAAGCATCCCTCTCCCAGCCCTGCTTACTGCTGCTGCCAAACAGCTGGTTGCTACCAAGTTCTGCAGGGGAGTGCTGCTGTTGCCATGGCAGCTGGTTTATTTTAGCCAGCTGCCATCACTCCATGTCCTCTTCCAAACCAGGAGCATCCTCCTTGCCCTGGTAGGTCCTCATCCCTGGGTACCTTGCTAAGAGCCACAGAGCACCCACAGTGCCCATCCTGGCTGGGACAGCCTTCCCTGCTGGCCAGAGGGGGCAGACACAGCACCAGCACCTTCCCCACTTCCCACTACAGCCAGGGGGTCTCATACCAGCTTGACCACTGGGCCCCAGTGAGGTGGCTCAGGGGATGGATCTATGGGGACAGAATGAGAACTGGCTTCAGGTGATTTCAGTGCCAGAAGGAGACCTGGAGAGCAAACTCAGCTCCCACAGCCTACTCAAAGACACTCTCCACTCTGCTTTGCTCTTCCCTTGGCCAATGCCATAGGCTTCTCCTGATGGGACCAACACAACCCCAAACCCACTGTGGCTTCCCTGAGCTTCTGCATGGCACCTCCTCCTCCAGCCGTGGCTGTTCCCAAGCTGGTTCAGGACAGGAGGGGCCAGAAGAGCCAATCTCCATTGTGGCTGGAGGGGGAGAGGTCCATGGTGTCTGTTCCAAGCCCTGTCCCTCAAGGCAGCCCCAACCACCACCTTGAGAGGACCATGCTGCTGGGACCATCCATCCTCAGTACTGCTGAGGATGAGCACTGCCAGGGGGCTGTGGGAGAAGAGGAAGAGCCCAGGGATGGTGTGTAATGCAGTAATCCCTCTGCATCCCCAGCACAACCTGTCCCACCCTACACACTCCCCAGAGGGCTCATTAGATCCCACCAGGGCACTGCAGATAACAAGCAGGCATGCTCACCTCCAGGGAAGTAGGCAGAGAGCAGGCAGAGGGCAGGCAGGGCAGGGGGGGTCTCAAGGGCCCTCCTCTGGAAGCCTGCAGACTCAGCAGGCAGTAGCCTAGCCTTCATATGGTGTCACTGTCCCCACAGTTCCCCTTGCTGAAGGCAGAGGCTGCACTTTTGAGGCGCAGACCCGAGCCCAGTAAGGGATATTTCAGGGGAGCTCAGCCCTTCCCAGCACCCTGCAAGCAAGCAGGAGACACGTGACACAGCTCAGGCAGAGGTGGGCTGGTGCAGCAGCATGCCCCAGGGAGTGATGGGCTGGCTCCACACACTCCTTGGCTGTGTGGTCCCTGCCTGCAGGCTGTCCATCTCCTGCCTGCCCCTAGCCCCACACATGTCCTGTATCCCCATCCTTGTGACATCAACAGAGGGAAAGGGGAGTTACGCACCAGATGAGCTGTGACTCCAAGCCCGCCAGCCCTGGCATGGCCACCTGCTTTGACTCAGGCTGGCCAGATGGCAAGGGGATCTCATGGTGCTGCTAGGCATGGTGCAGCCTAGGAGACCTGTGCCAGCCCCTGCTGTTCATGGTGATGCTGAGGATGACCTGAAGGTCTGGCAATGACAGGGCGAGCCTGGGGTCAGACTCTGCCCCCTTGGAAGCACCTTACAAGAGTCCAAGGCAGCACCTGCCCTCCTGGCCCAGCACAGTGCCCAGCTAGCCCCACTATCCCAGTTCACACACCCTGACACGCACAGCCTCTCCCACTCCACGTCTTCTCCCCAGAGAACACCATGGCTCCAAGCCACGTGCTGAGAAATCCCCCAGTACAGCTTCTGGGTAAGGCTGAGCCCACTTCCCCCCTTCCCTGAGAGACCTGCACAGTGTGGCCATGCCCTTCTCTTCTACAATCCACCCCAGAACTGCTTAAGACTTACAGCCTTCCTCAAGGGTCCCAAGGGAGCCAGGAGCTGCCAGCACAGCCAGGGATACTCTGCAAGGTGCCTACATCCAGCTGAGAGACATGATGACAAAGCACGCTTTGGGGACAAAGCATGTCTGCTCCCAGCACCCCAGTTCCAGCCTGCCTGGACCTCTCTCCAACACATGAGACTAGGTGAGACACCTTGGAAAGACCCTCTCCACCATCAGCCACTTTCCCAGTAATGCTCTAATTACACCCCAGAGCTGGCCACCAAAATAGCTGCAGTAAATCCCTCAGAGCTGCCATGTAATTTTTGCATGAAATTACAGTGTTTTTTTCCCCTGGGTTCAATTTCCTCCACACCAAGTTCTCACTGCAGCCAAATAATTAAAGCAGCTGCACTCTCTTTTCCTCGGGTTCCATTTTAACTCCCCGCTGGCTGCCACCCTGGTGCCTGGTCCCAGGGCTGTGGCTGGCTGGGGACAACAGGTGACCCACCACCCACAGCCAGCCCTGCCTGTACCCACACTGAGCACACCCAGAGCAAATAAGAGCTGCTCCAGATCTTCAAGGCAGATCAAACCATGCCAAGAGACCCTGGGAAGACCGAGCACCCACAGGGGATGCACAAGGCACCCCAGGCAGGATGCAGAGCCCCTGTGAGAGGTCCAAACCCCACTGGCCACAGGAGCTGCCTGGAGAAGAACCACCTGCCTCCTGTTCATCACCTGTAGCCTGCAGGCAGCAGACAAGAGAAGCAGTGGGGCTCAGCCAGCACCATTCTGCTTAATACAGCAATGGGAGATGTGGGGTGCCTTGAAGCACTGTCTCAGGATCACTGGGCCACCTGGAGAAGATGAGGGTCCCAGCCAAGTGTCACCCTTGCACCACTCTCCTGTCCCAATGCACTGATGACATGCAGCACCACACTGACCTGAGCAGCAGCAGCAGAAACCCCAGACCCTGGAGGGTTTTGCATCCAGCCCCATCCTCTCTCTTGTCTGTTTGGTTAAGCCTGCCCTGCTTTTCAGCCAGAGAACTACATCAGAGCTGCACGGGACCCAAAAATGCACACAAAGCTGGGCACAGAGCCATGCACTGGCCCACTCATGTCCCCCGAGGACTCACTCTGCTCAAGGTCTTCCCTGCCTGTCCCATGGCTCCATGCCATCCCTGTGGACTAGCCCTGTGGGGATGCTTGGAGGAGAAGTGAGTTCCTCTGTGCTGTGATTTCCAGCTCTGGGTCTTTCAAGGTGCCCATGGAACAAAGCCAAACCCTTTCTGATATGCTGTGTCCCATCCAGGAGCCCAGCAGGATCATGGTGGCTGCTAGAGCAGGGATGGGCTCCCAGTGCTCTGCAAAATTCCTGGCAAAGGCAGCAAAACCTGGGCAGATAAATCTCAGGGAATCCCTTGGAGATTAGGGGCTGGTTTGGCCATGCATGGAAAGGTGCCTTTTGCTTCTCAAAAACCTGCCACCAGCAAGCAAGTCTTGGGAACACCAGGACTCTCAGCCTCAAGGTGGACAGGAACCAGATGGGTTGCCAGGACAGCAGTGACATCCCTGACACCAAATGCTCTTGGCTGAGAGACGTTTCATGGAATAGTTTTATTCCAATAAAAATATCCCAGTTGTTCAAGAAAGCAAGTATTTGTATGAGTTTGCAGATTTTAGGCCCTAAAGGTGGGGCAGGGGATGGTTCAGTGATGCAATGCCTCTGGGTGTGAGGAGAAAACACTCATCATGGGGACCTGCTGTACAGCACAGAAATGATGCAAGAAGCACTATTTAAAAAACATCTTTGAAAATAATGAGCAGTTTCCAGCCCATGGCAGCATCAGGTCCATTTGCTCCGGTCAAGTCTGTGGCACCCCTGCCCATCCCAGCCAGCTCCTGCAGTGTCCCTGCTGTCTCCCTGCTGCTGTCCCCCTCCCAGGACACTGCTCTACACCCCAGCCCACAGCAACACCTGCCATGGGCCAGATCCAGCCACCTCTCCTCACTCAACCTTGTGAGATGATACATGCCATGTCACTATCCCCTCCACCAGTGCCAGCTGGTCCCACACCAGCCCTTCCAGCCAGAACACGGCACACACTGCAGAACAACCCCAAACAACTCTCTTTTTTCCACTTCCAGCTTTCTTTTTAGTGTGTGTGCACAAAGCTCTGTGTCACCAGCACTGCCCACCTAGGACAGGTATAAATCACCTGGGTGAAGGTGTGAAGGCGGTGAAGGCACCACATTTGGAGTTGGCATCTCGTGAGGATGGGGACAGGAAGGCAGTGGCACGAGCTGCTATCACCATGTGCTTGCATGGCCAGAAACACAGCAGGAGATGGCCTTACACCGATACTCCTCTCCTGGTCCATGCAAGCCCAAAGGCACCAGGTCCTGATCATCATGACCCCACCAAGGGAAAGGCAACCTGGAGATGCCAGCACCGCTGAGGTGCCACCAGACATGGTACACACTCTGCCGTGGGGACCTGAGGGACATCAAGCACCTCCGAAACATCCCCTGGAAAGCAGCAGCCCCACTCCCCAGGTCAGATGGAGTAGGCAGGCCCTGGTGACAACAGCAGGACAATTGCTGCCTGCTCGTCCCACGTAGGCAGGAGGCTCTGCCGCTGCCCACGCCATGCGCTCACACCCCGCACACACACTCGGACCCTGGGGCCAGACACGTTGGGACAGGAGCTCCCAGCAGAGCTGAGTCCAAGCAGCCTTTCATGTGGCTCAGGCAGCCTGGGTCTGTGCCCGGGGCTGCACCATGCAGTCCCCAGCCGCACGCAGGCCCTCCTGGGAGGGACACCGAGATGCTGGGAGGGGCAAGACCAAAGCCCTTGCCCTGAGCATCGTGCGTGACACACTCAGCGCATCTCGAAGCCCCCCTCAGCCCACACTCCCAGAGCCAAAGTCACGCAAGCAGAGCGAGGTCACCACAGGGCCCCAGGGACACTTCTGCAGCTCCAGCCCCACCAGCTGCAGGAAGGAGAGATGCTGCTCTCACCATCAGCCCAGGGCTGCCTGCGGTCAAGGGAAACCGAGGCACAGAGGGGCTGTGGCAAAGGGAGCCGCTGGCAGAGCTGCTCCACAGCCATCTGCCATGTCTAGAGCCCCAGCCCATGCCCCAGGGCCAGCCCAGCCTTCCCCAGACATCATGCCCTGCTGCCTGCTCACAGCTCCCAGCACCCATGGAGATGGCCAGGGGTCTAATCACACTTTGGGGTGCCCTGTGGGTCTCCCTGAGGGGGTGCTCTCAGGCATCACCAGCACAGGATGTGAGGCGAGGGCCTCACAGTTTAAGGTGACTTGTGAGCAGGAGCGTCCTGGAGGAGAAGAAGGATGGAGGTGTCCATCCCTGCTCTGCCCTGTGCAGCCCTAAGGAGCACCCACTGCAGTGCCTCATGTCCCCCTTGGGGCTCCCAGCTCCTATCTGATGCTGGCCAGGAGCCAAAAGTGAATGTAATCTCAGAGGGGACATGGAGAAAGCTCCGTTCCCCCAGAGGGTTTGAAAGAGCAACCTCTGGCCCAGGGCTGGAGGAACCTGAGTCAGAACTGTGTTGGTTGCACAGCCCTGCCTGGGATGTCACCAGCCTGCTGCAAGGTGTCCACACCTCTCCTGCTCTCACACACAGGGGCACAGCATGCACCCACCCTACCATATAGGCACCCCCAGTCACAGCCCACAACTCTAACCTGCACCCCATCCTGCAGCCCCTGTCTCCCCTGTACCCCACATTGCCCCCACACCCAGCACCTACCCCACATGCCCCACATTGCACTCATCCTCAGCACTCACACCAGTGCCCCGTATCACTCCTGTGCCCAGCATCCACCCCTTATGCCCCACAACCCAGCATCTACCCCACATGCCCCACATCGCCCCTATTCCCAGCACCCACCTGGGTGCCCCACAACACCCACACCCACGTGCCCAGACCACACCCCAGCACCCACCCGTGCCACGACTCAGCTGACCCGCCGGCAGCTGCCTGCTTTGCACCTGCTAATTACAGCCCCCCCCCC
>VWZO01020098.1:124250-138227 GCA_013396975.1 Bucco capensis
GGAGGGACAAAACACGTGTGTGCTCTGCGGTGGCGGCTGGACCACCTCTGAGCAAGCATCTCCCCAGCACAGCATGCAAGGAGGGGCCCACCCTGCAGCTCCAGAGGGGGCTGAGGCAGCACCTCCTCGCCCCATCCCCGGGGTGAGGCAGACCCCTCGGGGTGAGGCAGACCCCATGGCGTGGCTGGCTTGGCTCCCCTCAGCCTGGCGGCTGACACACCCGTCTGGCATTCTCTTATTACACTGAGAGCTGCTGTTTGGCTGTGCACGTTTGCCACAGACTTGTCGGCAGTGGAAAAATCCTCCTTTGCAGGCGTGGCAACGTACGGTGGGAAAGCCAGGAGAGATCTCCAAACACCCATCGCACCGGGGTGGGCCAGGACACAGAGCTGTAGGGGGACCCCCACCCCATCACAGCAGAGGGTGGTCCCCAAGGGATGGCACTGCACCCCCATACCCATGGGCTGCACATGCCAACTACTCGTGCTGCTGTGCCATGGGGCAAATGGGGACACAGACCCCCTCCAGCTGATGCACTTTGAGGTGACACTGCAGCACACAGCACAGAGGGGTCAGGGAGGCAACCAGGGCTTGTGGGCATTGTCATCCAGGCATGGTAGCTCAGGAAGGTGGAGACACCACCCTGTGCAACCTGCTCTTGCAGGGGGGTTGGACTAGATGATCTGCAGAGGTCCCTTCCAATCCCTAACATTCTGTGACCTTGCCAGTGCCCAGGGTGCACTGGGTCAGCTACGAATCCCACTGAAGGGCAGGTGGCCAAGCTGTGGATCTCACCAAGTACAAGATGCATGGAGCAGAGGACAGAAGCCACAGCTCCAGCGAAAGCCAAGCCCATGGCACAGGGTGTGAGGGCACCTTCCTGCCCACAGCCCCCTCACCTGCACCTCCTCCCAGCCCCAGCAGCCCAGGTTAGCAGGGAGGGCACTGATGAGCCCCAGGTATGGGGTGGGCTGGGTGAGGGTAGGAGGACAGTGGGGCGTGGTTGCAGGGTGTCCAGCGAGCACAGGTGTGCAGGGGGGTTCATGGTACAGGGTGCACGAGGGGGATTCAAGGTAGGGGGTGCACAGGTTGGGGTGGGTGCAGGTCTGCAGTAGCTGTGTCAAGGTACGAAGTGCAGGGTGGGAGGTACAGGGTTTGGGGTGCAGGGTTTGAGATGCTGGATGCAGGGAGCAGAGTTTGGAGAGCACAGGGCAGGATGGAGGGTGGATGGTGCAGTTTGCAGAGCCTGGGGAGCAGAGTGAGGGTGCAGATTGCATGCTTTGGGGTGCAGAGTGTAGGGTATGGAGAGCAGGCTGCAGGGTAATGGGTAGCAGGGTGCAGGATACAGGATTTAGGCTTTGGAGAGCAGGGTGCAGGGTGCAGATTACAGGGTATGAGGAACGAAGTGAGGGATGTAGGGTGCAAGTTTTGGGGTGCAGGGTGGCAGCCTGGCATGGTGCAGTGCTTCTGGGAGATTCATGCCAATGTGGGACCCCATGTGCCTCAGGCTGACATTCCTGCCACTCCCACCTACACCCAGCAGCCACCCCACAGCCTAGCCTCCCTGCTCTGCCTTGGCACTCCGCAGGGCCATGTCTGACCAGGCCTGTCCCAGCTGCACCTGGGCAGGCTGCACTCCCCCTGCCAACTGTGCCTGCTGTGTGCCAGGCCTGGCACAGCTCCCCATCATCACTGCACCCATCCCAGCACTGTGCACAGAGCCCAGGCACGTCTCCAGGTGCCTGGCACCATGCCCCCATCTCAGCTCCTGTCCCATTCCCACCTGCCTGCCTCTGCTCTCCAGGGCTGCCTGTGGGGCATGTGCCCAGTCCTGTTGCCTGCTGGAGCCCTGAGGGCTGCAGGCAGCTGCCTGAAAGCAAGGCATGCTGGGGACAACTGCAAGGATGTGGCATGTTCTGGGGCTGGCATGACAGTGGGTGGGCGATGGCTGGTCTCCACATGCAGGCAGAGACACTGCTCAGCCTCTGCAACGGGACAGAGGGCATCACAGGAAAGAAGTCTGCATCCTCAATCCTGGGACTTGGTACCCACAGCCCCAGGGACACACTGCGAAAGGAACCACCATCATGCTTCTCCTATTTGCCTTAAAACTATGAAATCCAGCAGGAGGTGGAGCAGCCTCATGGTCCCCATCATTCCCACCATAGGCAGCCAAGCCCCAGCCTTTCACCCATGCACTGGTAAGCACAGAGGAATCACTGCTGCCATGTGTTCACCACCCAGCATCCCAACAGGACCTGCACTTAACACCTGCGACAGAACACAGCTGATGATGGTATCTGGCACAATAATTGTGTTACACATAGGGAAGGGTGCAAGCAGAAAGCCGTGCAAAAGAGACTCTTTGTCTTTGCTCTTCTGTTTTCTCTCCAGCACACAGGTAATAGCCAGGAATGGGCAAACCCTCTTTTAATGGACTCCTAATAATGCTGTGATTTCCCTTTGCAGGAAAAGTTTTTCAAACAGTCAAAGATTCAAAACAAAGCAATGATTGTTCCTATTAGCATTAAACTCTACTCTGGGAGAGAGAATAAATCAGGCAAAGGGATTCGATTCAAAACAGAACTATAAAAAATCCAATAATGATTTTTTAATATTAATAAGAAAAATATATTGTTATGCACCCTTAGCATTTAAACTTCTAATCCAATCAGCGCAAAGTGCAGAGATAAATCACAGCCACGGAGGAGAGAGGAACAGCCATCAAGCAGGCAGCAATAAAATGCTGTCTTACATCCCTGGGACAGGCAGAGGTTTGACAGTCCAGAAAAAAAGAAGCTGAAATTGATGAGCCTGTCGCTCCACCAGCTTGTTAATTCCTTCCCTGCATCCCTGCACGTGTCTTCCACCCAGGGCAGGGAGGGCAGAGGGACGGCTGCTGGCCAGGCAACTTGCAGGCAGGAGGTGACAGCAGCATCCCAGCTGCCTGAACCTGAACCTGCCAGCATAGCACTGCAGAGCCAGGGACTTGCCCTTCTTCATCCTTCTTAAACCTGCTCCTGGCAGCCAGCATCTCTCAGCAGCTCCGACTGGCTGTGCAGCAGGATGGGATGGTTCCCATGGCCCTGCACCGGCAGCAGGAAGGAGCCAGAGGACCTGCTGCTAAAGGAGGTCTCAAGCATGGTCCCAGGTGTGGTCTCAAGCATGGTCCCAAGCAAGCACTGTTCCAAGTGTGGTCCTAAGCATGGTCCCACCCAAGCATGGTCCCAAGCACACTCCCAGTTGTGGTATCTCCGGCTCTCCCATCCTTACAGATCACCCTGAGCATTTCCAATCCTGCACTACCATACACACCCAAAAGCCCAGGCAGGCTCTGGGGACACTTATAACCTCAGCACATACTGATCATAGAATACCAGACTGGAAGGGTCCTCAAGGAATTGATGCAGTGCCCACTCCCACCAGCACTGACAGACACCACTCTGCAGCCAATGGCACCCACATAACCCCTCACTCCCCCTCCACTCCCCCTCCCCATGTGCAGAGGGGATGTGGGCAGCTGCACAGCCAGAGCAGCAAAGCACATGGCCACATAACCTCCCCGTGGAGTTGGCCCACGGGGAGCTGGCCCACCTGCTCCCTGCTTTGCTGGGGTCTCAGCCCAGGAACAGTCCCAGTGAGGCTCTCCCCATGCTCACACCATGCTGTCCTTGTTGAACTCCTTACCGAAGTCACTGCTGACACAGCCAGGCTATTTTCCTGCTGTATTGGCTGGGCGGGCGATGAGCTCCCACAGGGGCCAGCAACGAGCCTGGGCAAGCAGTGAAATGCCATGAAACATGGTCAGGAGGTCTCAGCTCCCCTTGGGTCTCCCCAAATCCCAAAATTCAGCACTCCTGCTGAAAGCAGATACATCCAAGGGGAGGGAAATGCCAAACCATGGCAGCAGGATGGAGGAACAGTGAGGTACCTGCAGCTGGCGATCCTGGCTACACAACGGCCAAGGACAAAAGACAGCCACACAGGGAGTTCCCAGCCATCTGGCAAACTGCTGACACCATCAAGCAGGGTGAGAGGGCATTTGGGGACAGAGGGATGGACACGCTGCTTCTGCTCAGGAGTGCCCCAGGGCTTCATTCCTGCCAGCTCCCAGTGGCTGAGCTCCTGGGAAAGGCTGATGGAGGGGCAAAGGATTAATTACAGCTATTACAGATCCAAACCTGACATGCTGTGAGCATTTCTGCTCCACTTTCACTTTGGATGGTTTACGGTCAGCAAGCAGGTGCCAGGCTCATCCCCATGCTCCTCAACTTGGTACCACTTGGGTCCTGTGCAGTCAGTGACATCCTAACTCAGGGTGGCAAAGCAGCTCCCCAAGAAGCTGAGGGCACCCACCCTCCTGGTGCTTTGCAATGTGTTTTAAGGAACAACAACAAAAAAAACCCTGGCTTTTGGGCTCTCCCACTGCCAACAGCCAGAGCCAAGGTGGCTGCATGGTCCTTGACAAGCACCACTGGAAGCATCAGCCTTGGTGGCTGGTCCAACTAGACAGGTGGCCCAGAGGCTCAGCCCTCCACTGCAGGGATACCCAACGAGACCAAGCAGGCAGGAACACGCATGCCACCATCCCCACACTGCCCTGCCAGCCTGACTGCTGTGGGAGATTGCCAGCGTTCCCTGGGGTGGCACAGCCACCAACACATGGAGCTGTGACTGGAAAGTGTTTGGTGACATCAGAGAGTGAGCAGTGCCTGCACTCACAGCATTACAAGGCTTTCCCACTGGATTCTGAGCAGTATCTAGTACCCAGGCACGCAGCACCCATCCCCAGCACCATCCCGCAGGGACCTCAGCAGTGCCAATGCTGGGCACAGAACTGGCACAGCCTCACAAACACCCATCTCCCCTGTACCCCAGGGCTGGCCCAGGCTGCAGCCTCCTCCCAGTCCCACAGGATTGGAGCCAGACTCCCTGGGAGACACAAAGGCTGCCCTGGGGAG
This sequence comes from Bucco capensis, assembly GCA_013396975.1. Taxonomy (NCBI): domain Eukaryota; kingdom Metazoa; phylum Chordata; class Aves; order Piciformes; family Bucconidae; genus Bucco; species Bucco capensis. Next base: position 129,212 of record VWZO01020098.1, read on the forward strand.
GGTGAGGGTGTCTGGCAGCGCCAGGCTGCCTAGCCGCGGGGCTGTGGGCAAGAGCATGACCCTGCCAAGGAGGCACCCAGAGCTCAGCCAGGGGACACTGGCGTGTGGTGGGCGAGTAAGGAGGGGTTTGGGGAGAGAAGGGGGTTTGAACTTTTGAACCAGCAGGCAGAAGATCAGTGCATTACCTTAACATGAGTTAAAAATAACCGTCTCGTCTCTTGCAATGAGCCTGTCTACAATTACAGCTTGGCATGTCTGCTCTGGAGCGTCCCCAGGCTGGCACCATGCCAGGTGGCAGGCAGCTCCGAACAACCCCTGCCTTTCTTCTCCTTCTTGGGGTTGGCTTTGCTGCTTGCTTTCTTTGGGTTTGGGGTAGCTGTTTTTTTCTTCCCCTTCCCACACAAATCAAGGTGGCTGCTTGGCACCCCAGCTCAGGCTCCCCCCACCCACCAAGCCACAGTCACATCTTCAAAGGCACCCAGCCCCTGCAGCACCCACCACCCTACAGCAAGGCCACGTTGTCCCCCCTGGCCCCTAAGGACGGGAGGACACTGCTACCAGCCTGTGCTCCCAGAAGGGCTGTGCAGTGTGTCTGAGGGTTCCACCATGCTGCCCTTGCACACCCGATGAACAACACACTGCAACGTGGGAGCACACGTGGTAGCACACGTGGGGAGCCCGGTGCATGTGCATCGCGTCTGCACACGTCATGCCCTGAATGCACAGGCACATGTGTGTGAGGGAACACGTGCAAACATACATGCATGGCAGCGGGTGCCCTGCAGCATCACTGCATGCAGCTTCCTGTGCTCTGCCCGTCCTTGTGGGCAGGCACAGGCAAGGGTCTGCCTGCTCCAGGCTATCCAAGTGGCAGAGCCAGCCCCCCACGTGCCCTCATTGCCAGGTCCCAGGGCTGTTGGGGAAACCTCCTCTGTCTCGCAGACCCCAAGGAGCAGCGAGCTATGCATTGCTGCTGCATCCTTGGCTCAGTGGGTACAAAGTGGCATCAGCCCTAGCATTTGCTCCCAGAGGGCCAGGAGCCTCCCTGCTGCTGAGCGCCAGCACAGTCTGGATGGGCACAGCTGGCTGCACAAGGGTGGCAGAGAAGTGCTGCAGAGGGGAAGGATGAGTCTCCTCCCAAAAAAGAAGGCATCAGCCACACAGACCCCAACATTCTCTCATTCTGCTGCTAAGCCCCCTGAGCAGTCTCCTCATGACAGCAGCAGTCCCAGGAGTCTGACACCCTATGGTCAGACCCATAGCAGGATGGTCTGGGAGCATCCCTACTGGGAGGGCAGGGAGCAGCCTGCTTTGGGGGTCCCCAGGCCTCCTCCTAGCACTGGTTGCCTCCTCCTCCTCCTCCCTGCAGCGGGTGAAAGCAAGCTTTGTGCTGGGGCTTTCAGTTCTCCTGGCTGGCGCCTGGCCAAGGCACCACATAATAATGAACAGATGCTGTCCAGAATGAGCTCCAGCGGCAGATTGGCGAGCCTCTCTGCATGTCCTTCTGTAACCCAAAGTGCCTTTCACCTCGGCACTAATCAGGCACCTTCAGCAGGAGAGAGGAACCGGTGGGAAGTGTCAGGCTAATTAAAAGTAATGGGATCAGGGAGCCACCAGCCCAGCACTGGTGAGTGTGGAAGGGCAAGGGGGAAGCAGCTGCCTCCCCCAGGCAGGGCCAGGGTGCAGTGGGGTGACAGGAAAAGGGAGAGGCCCCAGATGCAGGCCCAGAGTATCCTCACAGGATACCCAAAGGCATGGTGGCAATGGGGCTTGGGGTGGACCCTGAAGATGGAGGGGACAGCCAGGGACTAGAGGGTTGGCTGTACCTGGACCCCAGTGCAGCAATGGCGGGGAGGTATTCATCCCCTTCCTCCATGCTCCCTCTATGAGGACATGGTGACAGGTGTCCAATCCCACTCCCTAAACCAAGGGACATTCCACTGCCAGTGGCATCCCAGCAAGGATCCCACTGGGTGGGAAGCCAGGCCAAGGAGCTCCAGCTTGCTCCCACAACACACCTGACCCGACCCACTGAGGGCTCAGCCTCCCTGCAAAATATTTACGAAGCTTTTAATGTACAAAGCCCAATGCAAGGAAATTAATTTCCCAGCCCAGAATGCTGATCCTCCCATCACAGCACCAGGCAAGCAGCAGGGAGGGAGTGATGCACACACGGACACGCGCATGGGGATGGATGGAGATGATGCTGGGCTACGAGCACTCTTCTAGTCCACAGGATCTTAACTGTAGTTTATATTCCAGTAGTTATTAAAAATAAAGGGGAGAGAAGGAGGGAAAGCTAAGAGCAGAGCAAGCTGTTCATTTGGAGCCTGTCCCTTGGGTTTAATAAAGCCCCACTCACTGCTGTAGTATCATTTTTATGCTATCATAAAGCCGGACCATTTAGCAGGTTTGTGTTACTTCAGCAGTTAGCACTGCATGAAAAGCGATTCTAGAAGAAAGGGGGAAAAAAAATATTAGAAGGAGGATGGAAACCTCCACAAGGACAGAGAAAAATGAGGTGGGAAGGAAGAGAAGAGCCCGGGAGATTCCTCGCAGCCACGCCGGCAGCAGCATGGAGCACATCACAGCAGCTCAGGGGGATGTGAGCAGGCTCACCCAGCCCTGTGTGGAGTTAGGGACAGGTGAGGAGTGCCCTGCTCCAGAGCAAGGGTCCCCTCCCATCAGGGGGGACCCAGGAGCACTGTACTGTGGGGAGCAGAAAGCCAAGGCAGCTGAGGCAGGGGCTGTTTGGGGGTGAAGTAGAGAGGTTTCCCTGGGATAAAGGAGCAGGTGGCTCCTTCCAGCCCTACTTGGCCCCCAGGACAGCCATCAGCAGCTCTCTGGGGAACAACGGGCTCTCCCTGCTGCTGGAAAAACCTCCATATATGGAAAGGATGGGGATGGCAAGTGGAGCCGAGCCGAGCCAAACCATCCCAACAGGAGCTCTGACTAGCAGTACTGAGCTCAGCCTGGTGCCCACAGACATGTCCTCCACCAAGCCCCTTGGGGCTGGGTGGCAGAAGGCTGCTAGTCTCAGTGCGTATGGGTGTGAGCCCACTGTGCGCCCTCAGAGCCTTGCCATCCACAGAGCCACATCACCTCCAGAGCTGTGTCACTCTATTCTCCCCATAACTGCCCCCTTCACTGCTTCACCCCTCATGGCACCCCCCACTCCCTTGCTGGCACCTAGGCTGCCCTCTGCAAGGGGAAATTCATCCCCATTAGTTCCAGGCGCTGAGTTCAAGCCTCTCCAGGCACACTGTGAAATGTCCCAGACAGATGCACTAGCCTCCAGCCATAAAAGAAAGGGCGGGGTGGGGGGAGGGCATCAGTGACAGAGCCCTAAAGGATGCTCTTGCCATGATGCGGTGGGGTTGTGCTCCAGGACAGGACCACAGCTCTGTCCCCCAGCCGTAACTCAGGGGTCTCCATGCCTAACAGAGAGGTGAAGAACCCTGCTACCTCCAAATCTTGGGCAGCACTCACACTTCCATTCAAACAACCCTCCCACCCTTTTTTCTCCCTAGTTCATTTCAATCCTGCCCTGCAAGGGCAAGGTGGCACTTGACAGGTGTGTGGGGTGGGGGTCTCTGCATGGCAGCCCCAAACCCTGAGCACACTGTGCTCCTGATTCCAGCAGGATCCAGCAGCAGCAATCCCCCATACCAGAAGCAGCAGCCATGCTACCAACCTAGCAATCTAAAGGAAAAGGAGGTGTAAAGGAGGGCTGGGAAATGAAGGTTTTCAGCGCTGTCAGAGCCACATCAAACAGGCATCCACCAGCTGATCGCTTGATTGTTATATTTTGGATGTCAAACTGGAGCAAGCAGAAACCTTTAAAATGCATCAGTGCCGCTGCCTGTTTGATGGAGGGTGTTGGTTTCCCATTAACAAGTGGAAAGCGTGAGCTGAAGCAGAAAACTTCAAGCGCTTTGGAACTGATAAAATAACAACTCCCTAATTAAGCAGAACTGTCAGTCAATGGGCTCCTGCTGCCCTGCATTGGGAAGCAGCAGCAGCAGCTCCCGGTGCACGAGCCCAATGTAGAGCACAGGGCGATGTGCATCCCAGTTGCGAGAACATCCCTCCCTCCCCACAAGAAAAGGATAGGTCTTGGTCCCAATACTGAGCATGGCTGAGGTGTTTAGATGTTGTGCCTCAGTTCACCTCACTGTAAAACCATGTAATGCAACCCACAGCTTGGCAGGAAAGGACAATCCTGACCCCAACATGCATCCTGTGCTGGCACCCTTCTCCTCTAATTGATAACCAACTAGTCTGGAGGACACATCCCCAGTGGGCACATCAGACACCATGGCCAGGCATGGGTGCAGCATCCCTATGGCCAGTTGGACATGGGAAGAGGTCCTGCTGGGTAAGTCCTCCCACACCTGGAGCAGGGCAAGTGGTGTTGGGAACGCCTGTCAGACCACCAGCAGCACAGCCTGTGCCCTGTGGGGATGCTGTGCCCTTGGCCATGCTCCCAGACCTCTGCTGTCCTGCTCTCCCTGGCACAGGGAGCTAATTAAAGAAGCAGCCCATTACCACCCCCACCCCCCCCCGACACCACTATGCTGGGTAATGAAATGTTTTAAATTTGCCATGCTTCTCCCAGGCCTGGGGCAGGAGGGACGTGGCATCTCCAGGGGCTCTTTAATAAGCTGCCAGAAGCTCGTTACTACAAAATTGACTGCCCAGCACTCTGGGTGCTCCCTCAGCACTGAATTGCCAGCCCGCAGCATGTGAGGACACCCAGGGGGTCTGGGGCAGGGGACAGCCAGAAGGGACATGAGGCTTTGGGGATTGAACCCTGTCACGCTGCTGTACAATGAGACCACCAAGGAAAGGAGGTCTCTGCATGTCGCTTCTCACCTCCGACTCCTGCCAGCCCCAGATGGGCATCAGGCACCTGCAGCAGCAGGATAGGCCCCAGGGTACTTTGCTCTGCCCAGCCCAACGTGTTGGCAGGTGAGGCAGGATGTTTTGCTGGGCAGCCCTTGGCCCTCCCATCTGCCCTGCAACTGCCAAGCGCTGGCTGGCCTGGACAGGGTAAGCCACAGTGCCAACATGGGACTAACAGGAGCTGCCAGGAGAGAGCAGGCAGCAGCACTGGAGCCCTAGCAGCAGAGCTGCCTGCCTTGCAACCCAGGGGAAGATAGGCAGAACCACAGAGATGCTGCTTTGACCCAGAGATGGGCCAAGAAAGTGGAAAGCATCCCATCCTGAGGTGTACTCAGGCAAGCCCACTCAAGCAAGTGGCCCCTGCAAATGACCCTTCTTCCCCAACAGCAGTTGGACCCTGAGAACGTCCTCCCCCCTTGCACATCACGCATCATGAAGCCTCCAGGGAGGCAGCTCCCTCAAGAAAGCCACCATATCCCATACCAGGTGATGGAGCTCCATTGGTAGCACTTCAGGCAGTGCCAGTATGGTGACACAGGCCAGGCACCAGTCGTATCCAAGGGACAAGGGACAGCAGGAAGGGAGTGGGGGCAAGGCACAGGGTGTAACAACCCATGTTGCTCCTACACGCTCCCTGGTGGTGGCTTAGCCAGGAGGTGTTGGCCCTGTTGTGACTTTGAGACACATTGGGGCACTCCCAGAGTGACAGCTGACACTGGGGGTCACCTCTGCCAGGAGTGATGTGAGCAGGAACTCCTGCTGTCACAGCCTGTCCTCAGCCAGGGGCCAAAAGGCAGCGCTGGCATAGGCAGGCTGGGAAGCCTGTGCCACCTTGCACACCCACACAGACACACCTGTGCACTGCCACTGTCCCTGGCACACCCAGAGAGGACAGGTGTCACTCCTCCGGCCTGTGAGAGCCATGGGTGGATCAAACCCCAGCACTCACTTGTGACAAAGACAGCTGTTGGCCCCACTGGTCCTGGCCAGGGTCCTTCTCACCCGGGGAGGGCTATGCTCAATGACTTTGGCTCGCATGCCAGTGCCAGAGGACATGAGTAGTGCCTTCCCCACTCCTTTCTGGCCACGTCTGGCCACACAAACTTGTTCATGGCTCCATCCCCTCACCCTCACTCCTTCAATCTGATCTTCAGGAACCCCCAGCTGTGGCATCCCCAAGAATCCCATACCCCAGTGACATGCACAGCTGACTGGGAATCCCTTTGCTCCTCATCCCAGCCTTCCAGAGCCCTGACAAGGCTCCTCGACATGTCCCCAAACCTCAGCAGTGTGTCCCCCTCCTTCTGCTGTCCCCAGTGGGTCACAGTCTCGGAGAGACCCTTCTTCCCTGCTCATGCCCAGGACCACTCTAGGTGGAGGTTTGAAAGGCCCCTATGCCACTGCCACCTCCACAGCCCCCAACACCCTTCCCCAGTGTATCTCTACAGAAAGGGGGACATCAGCTGCCCCCTGCCCACCCATCACGAGTGGGGCAAGGCAGAGGGGATGCCCAGCCTCCACACAACACCATCTCCCACAGCCCCACCACTAGTGCCACAGACAGACAGTGCCCCCAAAGAGCCCCATTTGCACTCAGGAAGTGCCCCAAAGCAGGTAAGGTCTGGCTGGAGAGACGGAGACAGGGCACACCGTGCCCGGACTGCAGGCTGCTATTAGAGCCCCCAAAGCCTCGTTACACACTAATCACACTGGAGGTGACAGGACTTAGGAGAAGGCTTAAAAGAAACCATCTCCTTTTTACTGACACCATCTGGACACAATCTCTTCCCCCTTCCCAGCCCAGAGTCAAGCGAATGTCGGCCGGAGGGGCATGGGCTCGTGTGACACCCCCCGCCCCAGGACCCAGCACCCTCCATGCCCTCATCTGATGCCAAGATGACTGAGGTGATGTATCCCCAGACTGAACGGGGGGGGGGGGGGNCTGTGCCACGGATTTCTAACAAGCCTACGGTGCCAGCTGAGAGTAGAAGCCAGGAAAGCAGTGTGGGGACATGGGGGCCATGGGCTCCCTGCGCGCCCCCCCAGGAGGGGACATGGCCCTGGGGAAGGCAGGGGCTGAGACAGGACAGACGCACTGGGTAAAAGCCATCCTGGAGACACCTGCCTGGGGAGAGGTCTCCCTCCGGCTGCTCTCCCGGGCACACCGGGCACTCGAGCACGACTGGTGCACACAGGCAGGGACCGACAGAGCTGTAGCAGTGGGGCTGTCATTCACCAGACCCCACGGGAGAGCTGGCTGTGAGCACCCTGCCCGCTGCTAACCCTGTCCCTGGGCCACCTGGGGACCATGGCAGAAGGCCACCTGGCTCTGCCCCCCGGTGAACCAGGGACAAGCTCACCACGATTCCAACATGCAACACGACAAGGCACTGACTCTCCCCAAAACTTGACCGAGCCCTTATCCCCCACAACCATGAGGAAGACAGGGATCCCCCAAACCTCCAACCGTGAGGAAAGTAGGGATCCCCCAAGCCCTCCAGCCGTAAAGAAAGCAGGGATCTCCCAAACCACCAACTGGGAGGAAAGCAAGGATCCTCTGAACCCCTCAGCCGTGAGGAAAGTGGGGATCCCCCAAACCTCCAACTATGAGGACAGCAGGGATCCCTCAAACCTCCAACCATAAGGAAAGCTGGGACCTCCTGAGCGCCACAACCATGAGGAAAGTGGGGATCCACTGAACCTCCCCATCCAGAGGCAAGCTCCATCTGCCCCGGGGGAAGCATCTGATCTCTGCTGAGCGTTGGGGAGCAAGGGGAAAGTTGCACTGGGGCTGGGGTCAGGGATGTCGGGTACCTTCCATCCAGCGGAGCTGTTGCTGTCTCCTTTATCCTTAAAGTAGGGAACGTATCGCACCATCCAGTCGTAGATCTGCGAGAGGGTGAGGCGCTTCTCGGGCGAGCTCTCAATGGCTTTAGTGATGAGATCGGCGTAAGAGAGGTTGCCCCAAGCGTTCCTCCGGGAGGTCTTGGCCTTGCGGAGCTGCCCCACGTCCGCGCCGGGGGACGGCAGGGAGGCGACGGCGGCTCTGCGCTCCACCGGGGCCGCCGCGTTCTCGGCTCCCTCCCCGCCAGCGCCCGCCAGCGCCGGGGGTCCTCCCGCCGCGCCCCCATCCTCCTCCTCCGCCGCGAAGTCGGGGTGGGGGAGAGGCCAAGTGCAGGACCGGGGCCGGCTCTGTGGCTCGAAATCCGGGTCGATCTCCACCTGATGCGCCTGGAGCTTTTCTTCCATGGTCCCCTCCCCAACCGCGCCCGCCCCTCACCCCACAGAACCCCCTCCCCGAAGTTACGGTCGATTTCCACCAAAAAAAGGAAAAAAAAAACCCAACAAAAATAATAAAATAAAAAAGCCAAAAAAACGCGGGAGGGAAAGGAGTGCGAAAAAAGGCTCCAAGCTCGGTGGAGAGGGAGAAGGGAAGGAGGAGCCGCTCCGAGCGCCCAGGTCCAGGATGGGCGCAGGCGGCGAGTGCAGCCCCAAGTCCGGCGGAGCTCTAGGAGGCTCTGCCCGGCTCCGCGCCGGGGAACGAGCGGCTAACGGGACAGACGAGCCGGGGGGAGCGCTGCATATTCATCGGTCGCCTCTCAAGCCCCGGGCAAGACGCGGGGGTTGGTTTTTTGTTTGGTTTTGGGTTTTTGTTTTTGTTTTTGTTGTTGTTGTTGGGGTTTGTTGGTTTTGGTTTGGTTTTTTGTTTGGGTTTTTTTTTACCAGCCGCGGAGCTCCGGAGTCGTTCCCGGCAGGGTAGCCAGCGGGGCGGCTGCGGGCAAGCAGAGCGCAGGGACTGCCGCATCCATCGGCGGAGGCTTCACCGGAGGCTGGCGGCGCGGTCAGACAGCAACAGATGAACCGGAGCGACCGGCGGCGGGCGGCATCCTCAGCCGGGGACCGGCGTACTCCAGAGCCGGGCGGCGGGGCACCTGGGCGGGGAGAAGCGGGATGGAGGTGGGTGTGGAAGGGGAAAGCCTTTGGCACGGCGGGAGCGCAGCCTCCCCCTCCCCCCAACGGGGCGGGCGGCCCGGCGCTAAGTCCGGCGGCGCGGCGGAGCCATGCTGGCGGGCGGCACGCACCTGACAGCGCCGGGCGAGGGCGGCGGCGG
>VWZO01020098.1:140875-159681 GCA_013396975.1 Bucco capensis
CACAAGGGTGGTGGAACACTGGCCCAGGTTGCCCAGGGAGGTGGTTGAGTTCCCATCCCTGGAGGCATTCCAGGTGAGGCTTGCCAGGGCTCTGGGCAAGCTGCTCTAGTTGGGGATGTCCCTGGCCACTGCAGGGGGGTTGGACTAGATGACCTCCAGAGGTCCCTTCCAATCCAAATGATTCTGGAATTCTGTGAACTATGAAGCTGGTGGTTCCAGCCTGGAAGTGCTTGGCCTGACAGCTTTAATAATATAAGTATACCATAATCTAATAAATATAATACAATGAATATAAGACAATATACAGGAGGGATGTGACAAGTGCTCCCTTTCCCACAGCCTGCAGGTGGTGGCTGCAGATGCCCTGGCTGGCCCTGGAGGTATATCCCAGCTAGCTGGAGGCTAATGTGTTCCACCTCTGACTCCCTGCCATGCAGACAGGTACCTGCTGGTTAAGCTAGTCCAGGTGGGCTGAGCCATGCCCTGGCCACCCTGTCTGTGGCTGCACGGGGTGTGTGGTGCCAGAGCAACCTTGGACAGGCCTGACCCCAAAGACCCCCTGAACATATGGAGCCCGGGGTGGAGCCAGCCTCTGCATCTCCCTGTACCTCCCTCCTCCTAGGAGCATTTCTCCTGGGATCTATCCCAAACTTCTCTTGCTAGGGTTTACACCCACAGTCTCCTCATACCCCAAGGGCCTGGGGACAGGATTGTTCTCTCTGGTCTTGCAGCTTTTTGCCCCCTTGGAGCCCAGTAATGCTCCTTCCCTTAGTGTTGCCTTTATTAGTCAAAAACCTCCCACATTTTTCACCTGCTCTTCCAGTCTTGTTTTTCCAGCCCACGCTCAGCTCCCCAGTGCCAAGCTGAGCAGGAGAGTCACAGTCTGCACAGCCCTTCCCATGCTGCTCCTGTGGGTACAATCTCCCTGTGATCACCCTGAGCCATCTCAACCCTTGGGTGATGGTGCTCAGCTCTCCCTGCCCCTGCTGTCAGGTCACCTCAGTGTTTGATCGATACCTAATGCTGCAGAGACATGCTAGTTGCTTACCTGCTGCCTCTCTTTCCCCACCTATAAAGCAGTATTTACAAGGATGGCTGCTGGTGGTGAAGGTGACAGGCTGAACAGCTTTGTGGCTCCTTGCAATTAAAAGCAACTAAAGCTGCCCAGTAGTCCTATCCCTGGCTTGCCCAGCATCTCATCCTTGGCCTCACTCATTCCAGAGGGTGTGGAGCAGCAGAGCTCTTGGTGCACATGTCCCCAGCCATGGCACCCACAAGTCAGGGGTGCACAGAGGTGTGTCTTCAGACCTCTTACCCCAAAGCAGCAGCACGGGGCTGGCTTCCAGCATCACCTTCCTGAGCACCTGGTGAATTACCACTTAACTGCCTGGCAGCAGGCAGGAACAGCTCTATTAAGCCAGCTGCATGCTGCCACCATCCCCGTTAAGCAGCAGGACTTGCTGCTCATCCATCACTTTATGGGAAGAGGCAGTCTCAGGAGCAGAGCTGCCATGACTCACTCCCACATGCCAGGGCACCCCCTGGTGCCAGCTACCTCATCCCAGGTGCCCATCACACTGTGGAGCCATGGCTGGGGACATGCAGAGGGTCTGGGGCTGAAGAGCTGCGATTTCAGAGATTTCTGTTAGTCAAAACCCTCCCATATCTCTCATGGGGTCCTGCAGTCCTGTTTTTCCAGAGTCTGGGGTGATCTCACAAGGAAGAGCAGAGCCCAGCTGGGCAGCAGTAGCAGGGAAGAGGGTGATGGGGGTCTTTGTGACTACAGGGTCTGGGCACACACCTCTCTCCAACATCCCTTCCATGGCCAGCATAATGCAGCTCCCCATTCTGCCCTTTCCTTGCTGGCTTCCAGCAGCCTCCGGGCAAAGGCATCCCACAGGGTGCAGTGCTGCCCCCCCCCTCTGCCCAGCTGGCCAGGAAACAGAGTTCCTGCAGCCCCCAGGCTCTAGGACAGGAGCAGATTTGTTCTTGATGATGATGATTCCACTGAAATCTTGGTTTATCACGTGAAGCTGACTCTTCAGGAGAGAGAGGGAAGGGCTGCCTTACACACATGTCTAAGGTGCTGGAGCCTCCAAGGTAGGAAGAATGAGGCTGAAAGGGAAAACAGGAGCTCAGTGCGGATGGAGTGAGCAGGACCAGCTCTGATCCATCCTGCCATGCACATGTGAGCTGTTCCTTGCAGCTGAGGGTGGCAGCACAGGGGTGTAGCTGCCCTGTCCCAGCACTGGCCCCCAAGAGAGCATCAGATCTGTTCCCACAGTCAGTGGGTGGATGATCTAGTACCTGGGGGTGGATGGATGCTCTGCTGGGACTAGTGGATGCTCTAGTGCCTTGGCTGCAGCAAGTCACTTGCAAAAGCAAATAACATTCTCAAAATGATCTGAACAGGGAGAACTTCAGAATGCACAACTCTGAGCCCCACAGCATCTGCTCCCCAGGGCAAAGCTCCTTGTGGAGGGGGATTGGGACAGCAGGATTTGGACAGACCTTGGGGAGGATCATACCCATCAGCAGGAGACATGAAGGGAGAGGAACCAGTTGCTGAGTGAGGAAGAGGAGCAAGACGAGAAGAAGCAGAGCTACTGTTCCAGGCATGTGCTCACCGAGTGGATCCCAGGCAGGGTGCTGCAGCCTGAGCCTCTGCTCCACCATATTCCCTGCAGCTCTGGGCAGAGCCAACGGTTGGTGTCCTTCCCTGGTGCTGGCATCACCTGCTGTCTTACCAGGCCAGCAGCACCTCCATCTTTCTTACGCCTGAATGAATCCTGCAGCATCCCGTGCAGACCTCTCTGCCCTCTTCCCCCTAGAGTTACACCTAAAGGTTGTTTTGAAGCCCTCAACTCCTTCACCATCCCTCCTGTGGGATGTGCAGCAGCTCCAGGGTCCACAGCAGAGCTCTGTGGGTGGAGATGGAGCTGTAGGAGCCAGCATGGGAGCCAAGGAGGGACCACACTGGGCAGTGCCCTGCTGGAAGGCCGATGGGAATATCTGCCCATGCAAAGAAACACCAGCAGACTCCAGGGACTGCATTAGTGACTGATTGATCTCATGACCAAGGAAGAATCCAGCCTTCAGCACTGCAGCTCAGAGTACTCAGTGCTCCTGTGGCACTGTGGTCTGGCCAGGTGAGAGTGAGCTGGGGACAGTGGAGCAGCTCCTAGATACCCATCTCACCTCATAGCCTATCACCCTCCTCTCAGGCCACCCCACCAGCTCCCTGATCCCAAGGGGAATCAGCAGACAGGTTTTCCCACAGATGTCTGCAAAGAGCTGAGGGGGAAAGTACCAGGAAAATCCCAGCAGTGTCTGCAAGTCTTCTGCTGCTCTGCAAGGAGAGGCAGAGCTACACATGCTGCATGTCCTGGGAAATGAAAATCCACCCAGATTCTAATGAGGGCCTTTGAAAGGCCATGTGTGACCACCCAGCCTCACCTCCTCACTGAGGGCCTGCATGGGGCAGAGCAAGGGCATCTCCAGCAGCACCTATTAAAAAATGCTTTCACAGAACATGAAGTGGAAGTAAATGAAATGATAAAGTCAAAATGAAATATTTTTACTTCCCTGAAATGAGCTTGGTGTTTTGACATGATCAGAATAAACATTTTGACACTCCTGAAACAAAAAAGTCAAAGTGATTCTGCTAGGCTTCTTCCTGGAGAAAATGGCAGCAAAATTGACAAGTTCCCAGAGAAAGATTTTATTTCAATAAAACCCTGTTTTCTGATGGAAAGCCATTCCAGGCAGTGTTTCCTTCAGCCCTGTGCAGAGAGCAGGTTTCCAGGAGACACCTGGGTCACTCACTTGCCAGGTACCTGAGTCATCTCCCAGAGCTGCAGTGGGAAGGGAAAGCTGCCTCCATCCTTCCTGGGAAAGGGAGGGATGAGGAGGGGTGGACACACCCCCCTGTGCCCCTCATGGTGGGCTTCTCCAGGAAGGGCTGATGCTGAACCCTTACTCTGTGGAAGGGGCACAGGCAGTTCCACAGCAGCAGGGTTTGTCCTCTCCATCATGTCCATGTTCATGCTCAAACCAAGTGCACTGAACTTTCATACAAAATTTGGGGAAATGTCAAGAATGAATGCTTTCATGTTTTCATGAAAACTAAAATCCTTGCATTTTAAGGGGCTGGAGTTTTGCTGAAAAGCCAAACAGACACTTTAGGAATAGTCTCATGTACCTGAGAGTTCCATTTTTTATGTGATATGAGTTGGTGGAAAATTTCTGAACAACCTTTGGTGTACACTATTGGTATTAAATTTTACTCCAAAACAGCACTTAGGGGAAAATCTGCTTTTTAATAACAGTAATACTTAATAACAGTTTTCAATGCTTATTCAGTGTGATTAAATATATCTTTGCTTGATAGAAATGGTGTCTGTCATGCAGCAAGTTCATGAACCCTCTAGTCTCACCTTCAGGCACAGGCTACCATGGCCAAATACAGAGTCAATAAAAGCTCTCCAGCCCAGCACACTGTTCCCTGTCTCCACACTGAAAGGCTGCACCAGCTCCTCTGGGCTCAGCATCACCCTGACAGTTCACAGTCACTTGTCACCATCCCCCCAGGCAGAGTCCCCTGCCATCTAAGGGAGGACCATTTTGGCAAGAAACCTTAGCAGGATGTAATGGGCTCTGAGCACTGGTGTTCCACAGGTGAGGGCACAAAGCCCTTGCCAGAGCATCATTTATTGTGTGAGTGCATCACTACATGGTTAGCACCCATGAGGTCTTCAGTGAGGCTGTGCCAATCCCAACAGGAAGCATTTGCTGGCAGCTGAGCTCAGCCCCCTCCACCTCCTGGGCCCTCACAGGGTATTGTGCCCCATGTCCATGGCTCTGCCTTGGTCCATACCCTGCCAGGCCCTTGCTGACCTGGAGGAAATTGCCAACATCAGTCACCTCCCCCCAGGTCTTTCCTTGTGGGTGCCGTTGGCCAACGTGGAGGTGAGCAAACAGTATCCCAGACCCAGCACCACACCAGGGACATCCCCAACATCCCTGCCAGGTTCTGCCCTGCACAACAACATCCACACCAAGGGCTTGGTTGTCCCCAAATTCGCAAGACTGATTCCTCAGACTAAGATCAGTCACAGCTTCTTCAAAGGCTTCAACCTCTATTTGCATTTAGAGGCGAGAGCATTCCTCTCGGAGGTTGCATGCTAATGCAGCATCCAGGAATCCCTGCCTGATGGCTGCCTAGTTAGTCTCATCTGCCTGAGTGAGCTGAAAACTGTTAAACACATTGAGTGTGTCAGACCAGATATTATCAGAAGTAAGACTACCTTTCTCTGGCACCCACAGCTCAAAGACACACAGCAAGGAGTTATTTAAATCTTTTCCAGCTGTCTCCCATGTTTCCAGCAAGACTCAGCTCTGGCAGGTCTTTTAACCCTTCCCTCCCACTGGGTGATGTTATTTTGGTTTGGTCTCTCCTCTCCTGGGCTTCAGGAGTCATGCTGGCCTTGTCCATCTCCCTGCAATCCAATCTCCCCTGTGGGCTCCTCTCCACCAGCAGCAGAGATGTCTCTTCCACCATCGCCCACCTTGCTCACACACCTGGTAGTCACCTTGGCTGGAGGCAGCACTGGCAGCCCTGGACACCTGCACACAGGCCCCTGGCCCCCATTTTTGGGTCCCTCAAACTTAACTCTATGTTTCACATCTCAATTACAAAGCCCAAAGCCTCTGGGTCTCTGGCCTGTGGCTGCATTGTCCCTCCCCACCCTGGCTTGGCATGTTCCCCACTGCCTCCTCCCCGAGCATGGCTGCGTGGCTTCCTTCCCAGAGCACATACTGAATGCACTGCTTCACAAGCATGCCTTGGAGAGGGAGCAGCAACCAGGAGGGAAAGCCCAGTTTGGGAGGCCAGCCTGCTTCAGAAGGGCCATCTGGCTGGGCTCACTGTCCAAGCTGAGTTTGCTGGATGCTTTTGAAGGTCACTGAGCAGAGGCTGAACAGGCTTCCAGATTTCCACATATAAACACCTTCATTTCCAAAGGAGACAGCAGGAGCACGTGCCTGCAGGAAGGGTCTGGGGGCTATGCATGCCCTGTCTGTTGGAAGGGGAGATGAGCAGAAACCAGGAGCAAAGAGGCAGGGCTGTATGAGCACACATATCTCCTTACAGACACTTGCTTACACACTTGCTGTGCAACCTCACGTGCAAACACGCACACGTGCCACGCACACACCCATACATGCACTCGTATACATGGCCACACTCATGCCCACGTCCAGGCATGTGCACATAAACACACATGCATGCACCATGCAAACATACACATGCACCTGTTCAGAGGCCCTGTTTCTTCCAGCTGGGCTGGCCTCCACCCCTGAGCCAGGCTGCTCTGGGCTCCATCCCTGAGCCAGGCTGCTCTGGCCTCCACCCCTGAGCCAGACTGCTCTGGGCTCCATCCCTGAGCCAGGCTGCTCTGGCCTCCATCCCTGTGCCAAGCTGCTCTGGCCTCCATCCCCAGGCCACACTTCTCTGGCACCAGAGCTGTGCACCCTTTTGAAGCAGAGCTCTTGAGTCCGTGGTGTCCAGGGAACCCCTTGTGTCCCCACAGCAGTCAGGAGAAGGACAGAAATGGCTCAAGATCCCCAAGACCATTGAAGCCTTCTTGCTCCACATCTTCCCATGCCCTTCTACTGCCACCCAGCCTTGTCCTGCACCACACAGACCCAGAACCCAGCACCCAGCTGCAGTGCTCAGGACCTTCTCCCAGCCATGCTGACCACTGCACAAGGACAGCCAGCCCTTTGCCGTTCTAACAGGACCAAAGCACTCTGCTGCTTTCCTGAAGAGCCCTGGAGAAGAGATCTGGGCTTCCACTGCCCCTTGGTGTTGTCCTCATGCCCACAGCACACCAGCCCTGCAGCCCAGCCATCTTCCTTTGCCTCTTGGAGAGCAAGTGCTCCATGCAGATAGCTTGGTTATCAGCCAGGAATGAAATATCGTTCACATGCATGGGACAGGGCGCCAGTGACTCCCTGGAGGAGGAAACATGTAGGAGGCAGTGCTGCTGGTCACTGGGATGTGGGAGCACGCTTTTCATCAGGGCTAGCTGTGAGAGGACAGCATGGGGCTAAGTGTGAGCCCGCTCAGAGAAGTTCTTGGTGGGGCCAGCTGACATTGCTGTCAGTGCCATGCTTCAAGATGGAGACCACCTCCACCCAAGGTACAAACCTGGCTCTTATGGTGATTGTGGGAGCATTGTCCCACCACAGCACCAGACCCAGGAGGATCCTTTGTCCCCGAGGTCACAGGGAACTGAGAGCATCACTGTACCAGCACTGCACTGACCTTGGGAAGCCCTGGAAGATTTGCCAGGGCCATTGCCCTCCTGGGACTCTGCAGGGGGCTTGTGTCCGTGTCCACTCTCACACACTCCTCAAACTGGTGCTGAGGATCCCACCTGCCCAGGGCAGCCCTGCTTTGGGTGGAGGGAGAGCAGGAGGTCCTAGCAGGACAGGGCATGGATGGGAAAGACCATCCAACCCGCAGAATAGATAAGCTTGAGCTGTGGAGGCACTAAAGGGCCACATGCTGGAGGGCTGGGTGTCTCCCAGTTCCTCTGGACCCTCTGCTATGCCTAGGTGAGGTGGCAGGCTGTACTCCATGCAAGGGGGACACATACACTCCTTGGACAGCCCTGCGGCTCTTCCCCTCAAGCTGGTGCTCACGGCCCAGGCACTGGCTGCCTGGTGGATGTCCACAAAGCAGGGATGTCCCCAGGGCTGCCTCCAGCTCAGCAAACAGGGCTGAGTCCTGCACCAAGAGCTTGGGCACCCCAGCCTTGTCCCAGTCCATCTGCACCCTGTGCCTGGTCCCAACCAGCCTTTGCCCTTGTGCTGAGCTCCTGTTTCCCCTCCTTTTCCTGGTTGAATGGGCAGTGCTGGGAGTTTCTCACCCACAGCCCCACCAAACCCAGCCAGAG
Source organism: Bucco capensis (assembly GCA_013396975.1). Lineage (NCBI taxonomy): Eukaryota > Metazoa > Chordata > Aves > Piciformes > Bucconidae > Bucco > Bucco capensis. Next base: position 148,837 of record VWZO01020098.1, read on the forward strand.
TTGAAGTAGGCAGAAGTTGGTTTTGAGAGGCATTTCTCACCTCCAAACCATACGCCTTCTCTTGAGGTCACCTGTCACAGCCTCAGTGTCCTGGTTTGGGTTAGAACAGAACTAATTCTGTTCAGTGATCTCACTTTTCAGCTAAAGCTCCTCTCATTAACTGCACTTTCTCAAACTAACAGCATGTTATAGCAGACACTGCCTGCTGCTAGCAGTGGTAAGACCTAATGTTTGGATTTACTGCCAAGGATTGGCATGCAGATCAAGGTCACTGCTAGAACCTGGGGCTTGTGCCATCACCAGCTGCATCTTTGCCTCAGTGTGTACCATACTCGGGATGCAGGGTAAAATGCTGCTCCTGCAGGGAGGAGCAGACAGTTCAGGTGACCCTAAAGTGACTAACAGCTATTCCATTCCATGTATGTCATATTCAGTATAATCTGAGGGTCAGTTCACAGAATGTTAGGGGGTTGGAAGGGACCTCTGGAGATCATGTAGTCCAACCTAGGCTCTAGGAGAACCTAGAGCAGGTTGCAGAGGATGGTGTCCAGTTTCTTCTTCTTTCTTTCTTCTTCAATGGCCAGCATCTGAGGAGGACTCTGTCAGTTCTGTCTTCGATCCTGATCTAAAAGTTCCTGAATCCAGTTCCAGGATCCAGCCCCTGAGTCTGGTTCCCATCTGCTGCTGAGTCCCTCTGCCATAGCATCAGTGGCGATGGTGACACTGTTGCCATCAAGGGTGATTTGGTTCGGTCTTGGGTTTGTGTATATTTGTATCTATTTTATTTTACTGTTATTATTTTCATTTTCATTAAAGCAGTTTTAGTTTTCCAATCTACAAGTCTCTCTCTTATTCCCTTTCCCTTCCCATGGAGGGGGGTTTGGGAAGTGGGGATATTAGTGGTCGGCCCAGCCCTAACCCTTGACACCCATTTAGGCTCAGGCACCCCCTTCCACTGGCAGCCTATGGAAGTCCTTTCCCAAGGATCTGTCAGCCAGGTGGTACCTGCACCCACGCCGGGAGGGAAGTGAGATGCATCTCCAGCCTGGCTGGAGCACGGGGAGCAGCCCCGGGCGGGAAGGAGCCGCTGTGAGGCGGGAGGAGGGTGCGGCCAGGCGGCGCAGCGCAGGGCCCGCTGCTGCTCCCCCAGCCAGAGCCTTGCCGGGAAGCCTTAGGCGGGTGCTCACTTCTCTGCGAGCCTCACCCCGGGGCTGTGCTGCGTGGGCTCCAGGCTCCGGCTCGTCTCTGCTTGCACAGGCACCGCTGGAGGAACCCTGCTGGCTGCAAACCCCACGGCCCCGGGCAAGGGACTGGGAGCAGCCCAGGGCCAAAGAACATGCCTCCGTCCTGTGGAAAATTACCAACGCTTTCTTTTCAAAGGATTAGGTGTTTTGGCTTCTTTCCCCCTGTTTGTGCAGGTATTTGTCAGAAGATATTTTTGAAGGATCTGAAGTTAAGCAGCACGGCATCATCCGGACAGCCTGTGCTCCAGCATTCCTGTGGCTGGGGCCTATGGGGACCTGCTGACCCGGCAGGAGAGGTCAGCGGGGAGAGGACAAGCAGTTCCCGGCCTCTGCTCGCGGGGAGGAGGAAACAGAAAGCTCTCCTAGAGCACCGGAGGAGAGCTCAGCTCCCAGGACAGCCCAACACCAGGCGCGTCTCCTGCTCCAGTCGCTCAGCCGTGCACAAGAAACCTGTCCCAAGCCATCCTGAAAGGCAAAGCTGGCAGCCAGCCTGGCTCCCCCCACCCAGGCTGACACGTGGCTCCAAAGCCAGGGCCGTGCTCCTCTCCAGCAGCTTTGCAAATAAACAGCATGGCCTTAGCCCTTGGCCCCGGAGCAGGAGGTCCCACCCTGCAGAGAGGAGCAGGATGGATGTGGTCACCTGCTCCCTGACTGCCCTGGGGAGAGCCAGGTCAATTCATACTGTTTGCTTTTTGCTTCCAGCCTGCAGCAACGCAGACCTTCTGCCTTCCTCAATTCTCTCATTTTCTGCCTGCCTCAGTTTCCCCTGACTCTGGTGTAGCTACAAGACATGCTCTGCAAGGGGTGGGCAACGAGATGGGCACTGCTGCAGCACAGAGGAGTGACATGTGAGCTCCTGGGCAAAGGCAGGAAGGGACCTCTGAGATGTTATCCTCACTTCGCACGTGCACCAGCACATGCTAACTCCGAGCCACGCAATCCTCTCACAAAACATGACAAGTACTCGGCACACAGAGGTGTACTGCAGCAGTAGCCTGGGAGAGGGGCAGCGTGGGGGGACTCAGCATCTTCCAGAATCATTAAGTTTGGAAGAGACCTCTAAGGTCATCCAGTCCAACCATGTACCGATCATCCCTATGCCACTAACCCATGGCCCTAAGGATCACAGCTAGATGTTTCTCAACCCCTGCAGGGATGGTGACTCCAGCACCTCCCTGGGCAGCCTGGGCCAATGCCTAACAACCCTTGCAGGGAAGAGTATTTTTTCTAACCTCCAACCTAAACCTCCCCTGGTGCAACTTCAGACCATTTCCTCTTGTCCTCTCACTGGTAATTTGGGAGAAGAGACCTACCCCCATCTTGCTACAGCAAGGGTCAGGATGGCCCAGGCTTCCTTACTCCTCAACCTTTGGGAAGTGCTGCCTTCAGCCAGCCTCAGATGGGAGTCCTTCATATTGGATTTGAGCCCATGTTCTGCTCTCCACCTGTCCTGCTCCCACACAGAGGGCCGTTGGCCAGTTACTTCTGGGCTTATGGGCTGCAGTCAAGAACTAGAAAAAGTGGATGACGTGAGCATCATGTCCTGCCTGGGCTGGGGCCCTTTGCTGAGGGTGAAACTACGGAGAAATCCTTCCTGGTGATGATGGAGTCATGATGTGCCTAGCACAGGCCCTGGTGAACCAGGACATCTGCCATCAGCTCCAGCCAGACCAGCACCACAGACAATGTCTTCTTCTTCCACTTGCTTTGGGCATTTGACAGAGTGAAGGAGGTAAATTAGGATCCAAGGGCCCATTTCTCCCCCATCCAACTGTGGACATCTCTCTGAGGTCTTGTGCTTTGGATATGTATTGCAGGACAGAGAAGCTCAGCTACCTCCCCTAGGTGGTGAGTGAATCTAGAGGAAGTAATTTTCATGCCTATTTTTCTCCAAACAGTGGTGGAAACCCAGAATTCCTCCAGGGCTGGGCTTTATATGCTGTGTTTCTGAGGCTTTGCCTCTCCCCAAGGCTCAGTGAAAGGATTGCATTTCCCTAAAGACTCTCAGGGGCTCCGCTGGATTTGGCAATGAGCTGGGGAGTCTCTGTCAAAGTCTGTTCTTGTCAGCAAATCTGGATGAATTCTCTAATCTTCTGCAGGCCTACAGTAATGTGTGTCTTGAGCCTCTGATGCACTGCAGACATGCCAATGGCACTGCAATTAGCTGTTTAGGAGCTGGACAGTCTGCAGGACTCTTTAAGCATGGCAAGTATGAGATGAAGTGTTTGGGTGCCAGGTAATCTGCATGTCAGTACTGCACCACCACTACCTCAGGATGAAAGGGCAGGCACTGGACTCCTGTGGACAATCTGGTTAAGCAACACACAGGAGACTGGCAGGTGGCAAGTGAAGGAATGCTCCAGAACCCTTGCTCAAGCACTGAGCATCCACCTCAGCATTTCCTGCAACCCTCTGCCCTCTCCAGCATCCTCCTCAGGGCTGTGGTCCAGCAGCACTCAGTGCCTGCTCAGCAGATCTTGCCCTGGACCAAGTGGGGCAACACCCTCCTTCTCTTGACAGTGTACAGGCTGAAGCACTCCTCCACCTCACCTACCTCAACCCTAACACCCAGCTGGTCCCTTATTTGTGACAGAAAGCTTCAGGACGGGAATCCACAGGAAAATCCTGGTGGGTGAGCAGGCTTGATGTGAACTGTGTTCCCACTCAGGGAAACAGTAATGAGCTCAGCTCCCAGTTGGTGGCATGTCCCAAGAGGTCATCCATCAGTGGAGAACTGTCATGTAGTCTCATCTGAAAGACAAAGCCAAAACCCACCCATTTCCTTATTTATTGGAACAGAACTTATCTACCAGTGCCAGTGCAATCTTATTCATGGTTGGCTAGCACAGCTGAGGAGGAACTCAACACCATGTAATTACTGTCCCTTTCCAAACACAGCAGGACCTCCCAGGAGATCCCAGAGCATGACAAGAGCCAGTTTATGGGTCCAAATAGAAATGGGGAGCACTGGGAGCAAGACATCCTCCAGATCATCTGCTTCATGGTGCTGAGGGTTACAGGCAGCGCAGAGCCAGAGAGGTGTCCGGAGGAGAGCCATTAGAAAGCTCAGCAGATAGCTACAGGCCTTCAGAAAGTGTAGAGGACAGCAGAGAGGAAGACAGCAATGCACTATATCTGCTGAAGGTGGCATGTAACCCCCTAGACAGACATGATTATTGTAGTGGACTGTATTTCATCCTGCAGACATGGATGCACAGACCTACCCCCATCATTGCAGCACAGCTGCCATCAGCCTCCACACATTAAACAGAGCTGCAGAACCCCGATTAGTACTGGTTTAGGGGGACACTGTCACTGCTTCTCCCATAAGAAAGATAGACATGGTGCCTTGGGGTGGGAGTTAAGCACTTCATCCTCCAAAGTCACTTCTGAAATCTCAGCACTAGCTATAAATCCATGTCAAAGGCCAAATCCAGACCCTGGATCACCCCAGTACTGCTGGTGCAAGCAGAACCTGTGAGTACCTGAAGAATGATGCAGCATACACTGCCCAAAGCACATTTATTTGGGGTTTGAGTCCATGGTGGTGGCAGTGGCCAAGGTCCCTTTTAGAGCAGTGGTGGGTACATCCCCGTGGGCAGTTGCCTCCAAGGAGGCAGGGAAGGCTCAGAAGCTCTCCGAGCGCTCTCGGCAGTGTCCGTGTGTGGGATGCTCTGCCTGTCCATGCAGAGCCATGCTGGCCCCGTGCCCAGGGCGGGTGGTGCTGCACTTTGCTTCCATGGAGCTGCTGCAGCCAAGCTGATTTCCCCAACTGAGCTTCTCCACCCTGGCTGCTGTCGTCTCCTCCCACTTCCCGGAGGAGGCTTAGTTTTGGGGGTGGGGAATAGCAGGTGCTATGCTGTCTCTAGACATCTCTCTGGACTGTCATCTCCTTTGGAAATGGTGTTGACATCTTTGGCTGTTGGTCTGTCCAGGCAGCCTCCAAGGTGCTGCTTTTAGCCCCCTTCCACCAAGGTTTTCACCAGTTGCCCTCAGGTTCTCCCATGCAGCCCTCTGTGATCACCTCCACATGTGCACACCTCTGTCTTGATGGGCGAGGACATGCCTGGATTTGCAGACCACATGGTTGGAGGTGTTTAAGAAGCAGCTCAGGCATTTGGACCTCCCTCCACTCAAAACTCATTAGACTGCTTCTAGATACCTCATCTGGTTCTGTGTCTGCCAATGGACATCAGTAAATAGGTGGGAGTTTAGAGGAGGCCACTAGGATGGTCCAGGGACTGGAGCATGTGCCACTGTGAGGAGAGGCTGAGGCAACAAGGTTTGTTCAGCCTGAGGATGAGAAAGCTTCAAGGAGGAAACTTCAGGGCCACTTACAAGGAGGTCACTGAGAAGACAGACCCAGGCTCTTCACAACTGTCCACAGTAGGAGAATGAAAGACAACAGGCATGAATCGAAACAAGGCTGGTCTGGATAGAGGGGAAATTTTTTTCACCATGGGGAAAGGCAAACATTGCAGCAGGTTGCTAAGGGAGGCTAAGCAGTCTCTGTCCCTGGAGGCCTTCAAAACCCAACTTATCTCTGGTCAACCTGATCTGACCCTACTTGGAAAAGTGGGTTGAACAACAGACCTCCAGAGTCCCTTCCTTCCTGAATTTTCCTCTCACAATGTGCTGCTGCAGGTGGTGGGGTTTTCTTTTTCTGTGTGGCTTTTCCCTGATTACATCTTCTGTCTGGATTCCTTAAAAAGCCATTTCACTGCTGAAGGAATGTCTTGGGAATGGCTTTCTGCTTTCACTTCGGGAGCACTTGAGATTGTTTCCATTTTCTGGTGGCTCCGGGGATGTTCCACATCCGTGATTGATAGTGTGCCACATGCAGCAAGCCTGACATGAGCACTGAAGTTGTAAAGCAAAGCAACTCCAACCCACAGAAATGCCACAAGTGAGATAGTCCACAAAACCATAGCTGTGTCTGCTTATCCATATTCAGGCTGCAGGGTATTTAATTACCAGATCCCAGATTATTAGCACGAGCTCCTGCCTCATTCGGCGAAGGAGGAGTGATGCATCTGGAATGACAAAGCTGCTCCACATTCCCTCAGTGAAGCACAGGCTCCTTCACATCCAAACCTGGTGCTGAAGCAAGGCAAAAGGGGTCTGTGTCACTCCTGGAGTGGGCAAGATAGGAACCTTCAGCAATGCATTGACAAGGGTGAACATAGCAGAGTTATTTCTGCCTTCCTCCATCCCACCAGCTCTGGTCACCTCACCTCTACTCCCCACACCCATCTCCATCTAGAATATTATTCTATAATCTTAGGGATAGATACTGGGAAGCTCCTTTGTGAGCATTTGTAGAGAGGGATGGGACTGCAGGGCAGTCCCACAGTGAGGGTCTGGCTGGGGGGGGGGTGGGAATGGAGAGAATGGAGGTCTTTGGCATCAGTGCCTGGCACTGGCATCTCCTTCAAGGTGCCACCTGTTGGGTAGAGCCTGGGCTCTGGGCTCACAGGAGAGGACCCCCCCAGGGCAAGCTGCACCCATGGCTCTGAGCCAGACCCTGCTCCATCCTCTGTGGGCAGAGCAGTGCCTGGCTGGGGCTGGAATCTCCAGCAGAGCCCTGCTCCTGCTCCGGAGGCCAGGCTGGTGCCAGCCCCTCTGCAGCTGCCTGGGCACTTCGCTCACCACGTGCGCATGGTGCGAGCATGGGACCCATGTCCTGCCTGCTTGGCATCCAGCCTGGGAGGCCAGCCCAGGGCAGGAGCCAGCTGTCTGCTCCCAGCAAGGAGCAGGCACAGAGCTGGCCCTGCTCTGCTCAGCAGAGAGCAATTTAAAAATTGCTGGAAAGCTTCCACCAAATGGAGAAAAAAAGAGGTGTCAGTGAAAACTTGTTTAGCCAAGTGAGCTTCCCTGGCGCGGTGACTGGGGCTGGGAAGCTCCCTTTTCTGCTGTGGTCCTTACCCCATGGCAGTTAGACAGACACAGGCAGGGGCAGAGTGAGGCTGGCAGCAGGCAGAGGCATGGGAGCAGCATTGGAGGCTGCGCAGCTCCATGCAGAAAGATGGGGAATGGGGACCCACAGGTCAGCCAGGCTCTGCCACAGGTTGCAGGTGTTCTCTAGCATCCTAGAGATGCTAGAGCATCTCAGCATCCTCCCAGCAGCAGAGGTGGAGGAAGAGAAAGGCCTTTCCAACCGGCTTGCATCCCTGGAACTTCTCCTCGTCCTACCCGTGCGCTGCCTGTCCTGCCTGCACCATCCCTCATGGACCTCCCACACCTGCCCACCCACTTGGCTCAACTGAGGGGAGTCCCAGTACCACCATGAATCGCTACTGACCAGCTGGACCCCCAAAACTACACACCACCCCCCCAACACCTGGCTGGAGGACAGGTCCTTCCCTGGGAGCAAGGTTATGCACCCAGGCTGGTTCTTCATAAGGGCAGACATGAGGATGGCTCCAGCACCTAGCTCCCTCTCTGTGCCTGCTCTGTGTGGCTCAGAGCTAGCCCTACCCTCTAGGCTGCTTAGGCCTGGATTGAAATCCTTCCTTCAGTTGTCAGTGTGTTGATACCAACAGCAGCTGCGGTGTTTCTTCCATATAGGGCCCACTGAGATTTTTCTTTACAGGTGGGGTTCTCCCACTTGTTTCCACAGTCTCTCATGCTGGACACCATGTCCCAGTAATGCTCCCACACAAGGTGCTCAGGTGCTCTCTGAGGTGTGGGAAAGCACTGATGACTTTGTAAGCACAGTACACCCCCTCCTACCCTGAGTTTTGTTCTGGCAACTTCAGGCCATTCTTCATCCTCCTTCCTGGATCTGCGGGTGTTTCAGAGGTAAAAGCACCAGCTGCCCCGCTGGAGCCCTCACCTCACTGCACCCTCTGCTCCGAGGAGGTCTTTGCTCCATGACCCCCATCACATGCAGCACTGTCAGGGAGGAGAGCACTTCCAGCCCCTCCTGCCTGAGCTTGGCTGGCACCCCTGCCCCAGGGCAGCTGGCCAAGCAGCCCAGTAGGACAGGCAGAGCCCAAATCTGCTGAACAGATGGGCTGGGATGCAGGCAGCCAAGAGGCCATGTAAATCCATGTCGTGTTTGGAGGGCAGGGTTGCCATCAGTGGATATCTGGCTGGATGGCTGGGCACGTTTTGTAGGCAGGGGAATGCTCAGCTGCTAATCCACATAATCCTGCTCTAGGCTGGATTCATTTTATAAAATAAATAAGTGGCTGAGAACAGTTTTTGGTCCATCTGACTCAAGTGCTGGGCTCTGATGGGGAGAAGCAGAAGCAGGAGCCTTATTTACATTGATTTTCACTGAATGTGCTGCTTGGATCAAGGAATTAAAGGACTACAAGGCAGGAGTAACCTGCAAATCAGGGGAGAGCATCACAGTTGGCACTTGGGATGGAAGAATCTGATTAGCCACTTGCCTGTACTTTAACTCCTCTTTACTGCCCCATTTTCATAGTCAAATCCTGTGCCCAGACATGCACACAAATGAAGCAGGATGCTGTGCCTGGTGTTTGACAGTTTGGTCAACGAGCAGAGCTGGAATGAAACACCCAAACCATACCTCAATGTGGACAGAGAGCAGAGGGAAGACTCTGCGTTGGGTTGTTTTCCCCATGGTCACAGTGGAGCAGCCCTGGAGCCCTGCTGGGTGCTGAGGCATCCCTCCAGGACAGCAGGAACTCCACCAGCATGTGGAGGACATCCATCAGGATAGTGCCAGGGAGAGTTTCCCTCGCCCTGTCAGCTGGAGAGCATTGAACAGTGACATGCAGAAGTGTCTATTTTGCTCAGCCGGGACAGAATATGGACCATGGTCTGGCTAGTGACACAGCTTTGGTCAGCCTCTCCCCAGCCCCAGGAAAGCCTCATGGAGGGCAGCACCTAGTCTAACTGATCTGTCTTGCATGAAATAACATAAAGGATCACCTCTCAACGGCTCTTGCCAAACTGCTAAGAGAGGGGCAGCTGTGACCTTCAGTGGTGTGCTGCAGGAAGCCAGGGCCTGAAGGGACTTGCGCTCGCTGTGCATCAGGCACCTTCAGTTAAAAGCCAAGTTTCTGCGATGATCTCAGGGCCAGATTCACCACTGTGGCTGCTCTCAGCCAGCACAGACACACACCCCTGCCTGCTGAAACTGGCAGCAGACAGGAGCCAAAAGGCCCTTTGCAAAAATTCATCTGTGGTTGTCACAGCCAGAAACAAGCTGGCTGCTCCTGCCTCATGTCTCCAGGTTCCCTAGTATGATGCTGATGCCCACGTCCACCCATCCCCAGTGTGGGAAATGCCTGACCCAGATTCAGGGCTCATTAGCAAGTCGAGTTCCTCATGAAAAGCAGGTTCTTGCTGCTGCATCTGACCATGAGTAACTCCACATGGTTGCACAACACCTGCTTGTGCCATCTCGCTTCCCTTTCCATCCTGATGAAATCTGAAGCCTTGGTTGGTTCTGACAGGTCCCCGTGGCACGTGGGTAATGCTGAACTCAAGACACCTGCAGGACTAGGGCCACCAGGTTTCCCAGGCCAAGAAAACCTGTTTCCCAGGTGAGATAGCTTTAGCTTGTCAAGGAAGAGGACCTGACTCTGAGCTCTGAGACCCCAGCTAGAAACAAAACTGGCAGACCTTGCTTGGTCTTTGTTCACAGGCTGACCTCTCACCTGTGTCCACAGATAAGCCTCAGAGCTGATTTGCTGCAGGTTGGTAACTGGGCTAGGGCTATCCTGCAGCATGCAGGTGTGAGGGGTAGGAGACACTGGAGAAGGATAAGGCAGTGTCAGGATGCACATTGGTGTCTGGCATATATAGAAAAAGGCAGGGAGGGGGAGTGAATAAGGAGGGAGGATGGAGCACCTGTCCCATTGGGAGTTTCCCCTAAATCCTGGCCAAATAAAACCCTGCAGGAATTAGCCACATCTGTGCCAGAGGTGAGAACATCTATGCTTTCTTTGGTTGACTCAGACTGTCCTGCAAAGGGAAGTCCCAGCAGCAGCAGGCTGAACCAAGTCTGATGGCAGTGGACAATGCCAGGTGAGGCTGGCAGATTTGGTAGTGAGGAGAGGGAGCCCCAAGGATGTGCTAATGGGCACAGCATGGTGTTTGCTCCCCTCCTGTGTGCCAGTGCGCAGAGACATCTGCAAACCCCAGGATGCTGGTCTGATGCCTCCTGCTCCTTAGGCTGGCACAGGCTGCCAGNCATCAGCAAAGCATTCTGTGCATTGCCACCAGCTTCAACAATTTGCATCAATTACCCTCAGCAAGTCTAACGACCACAGGAAACCCATGCACTAAGCCAGCAAGATGCACCACCCTTACAGCCTTCAGGGTAAGGGTGACTGCCACCATTGATATAGGGCTCTGAGTGCCCCAAGTGTGGCCATGCCCCTTGCAGCATCCTGCATATCTCTTTGGACTCCTGTGTCCTAGGTCTTCTTAAGGCAGTGGAAGTTTGTATGTGCCCATGGGGCCCTGGGTCACCTCTGACTGTGTGAAAATAAGAGTAATGGTCCAGTGTCACACAGTGAGGCATGGAGTGCAATATGCTCTGTGCCCAGAAGCAGGTGGTGAAGGACCTGTGGGAATCATAGAATCCTAGAATGGTTTGGGTTAGAAGGGACTTCTGGAG
>VWZO01020098.1:159975-189869 GCA_013396975.1 Bucco capensis
GTCATCTGCACACTTGCTGCTGGTGCACTCAATGCTGCTGGCCATAGCATTTATACAAATATTAAACAGACCAGGCCCCAGTACAGAGCCCTGAGGGACACCACTTGGCACTGATCTCTAGCTGGACTTCGAGCCATTGACCACTACCCTCTGGATGTGACCATCCAGCCAGTTCCTTATCCACTGAACAGTCCACCCATCCAATCCATAGCTCTCTAACTTGGCCACAAATGTTCCCTCTGAGGCCACCCGAGGCCTTGCCAAACAGCAGCAAGTGAGGAAAGTTTGCAAGATACTCAAGGATGATTTTTCTTGGTCTGTCCTGTAGATTAGTGTGACCAAAGTGTCTTTCCTAGGGTTTTGAAGCAGGTGAGTGGCCAAGTACAATGTACTCCTTCACCTGTCATTGCTGGACTGAGGCCTCATCCTCACTGGGTACAACCAGACCTCACAGCCATAGGAGCACAGAGTAATGCTCCCATCTGTTGCAGAACCTCCACATCACACAAGCGTTGGTGTCCTACACCAACGCCATGCAGTTCCCCATAACCATCCTGTGCCCTAGAAAATACACATCACCTGGCATGGAGATGTTGGAGCAGATTCTCAGAGCATTTCTCACCTCAGCAGCCCCAAAAGGCTGCAGGACATGTTCTCCCCACTCAGCACCAGGATGGGAGGAAGGCAATCCCCTCACACTGCAGCGTGTGCTGCCCAGCAGCCAGGACACCTTGCAAGAGGAATCTATTTCCTTGCCCAGCAGTGCCTGTTGGCTGCAAACCTTTCACTGCCTGGTGATTTAGCTTCCCTTCTGCCTAAAATTAGGGAACAAAGAGGGAAAGTTGTAATGGAATGGCAGTCAGGGCAATGGTCTTGCAAGTTGTTAGAATTCCAAAAGACAACAATAAATCTGCTGGGCTGAGAAGAGCTCTCAGAAAACTCAGAGAGATTTATTTTCTCTTTATTATCTTCCAGGTGATTTTCAAGGCTCATTGGTATTTTATTTCTTGTTAATTGTTCTCCCTTCGAAACTAAGAGCTCTCTCACCTCCCAGACCTTGAGCCAGGGTCTGCATGGCAGCAGCAGGATGGTGAGAGTTAATCCCATGCTTGCCTTCCTCAGGGGAAGCTCACCCTGGTGCTGGGTCACATGCCTTTTCTTACCTTCTTCTGTTCCCAGATCAAAATAAAATGTTCAAGGTCATGTGTCCTAAAGAAGGGAGATCCACAGTTCACAGAAACACAGATTTTCAAGCCTCTATCAGTGACTGCTCTGAACCCTGACCTTTCCTGCTGCTGCAGAGCAGTGGAGGGCTGCAGAGCTCACCTACTCCTTTCTTTGAGTGTTGATGGAGCTGAGCATGCCTGGGATCCCCAGGACATCTAGGAGGATGTATTCCAGGCTTACAACCCTGGACTTGAGGTGTGCAGACATTGTTTGCTTCAGGGATCTGCTGGCCAAAGTACCACATGGCAAAGCCCTAGAGGGAGGGGAGGCACCCCCAACTCCGCAGATTTTGGGTCTTCCTGCTGCCTGAGCCTCAGGGGAACCTGGAAAGCAGTGAACAGGATGGGTGCCGTGCTCTGGGTGAGGGTCTCCTAGCAGGACAGTGCTGTCCTGTGTCAGATCTCCTCACCCGACTCCTTCCTCTTCCAGTTCTGCATGTGATGGTTCCCACTGAGCCAGAGAAGGAGACATCTGGTGGGAAGAGACTCAGACTCTTTTTGGGATCTCACCCAAAGCTTCTGAGCAGCAGGAGGTAGCAAAAGAAGCTGGGAAGAGGAAAGCGATGTTGAAGGCTGCAGTCACATCCTTCTCCTCATCCACCATAGCTACTTATCTGCTCCCTGAGACCTGACAGCAGAAGCTGGAGCATGATGTTCAGAAGCAAGCCAGCAAAGAGCACAGAGCCCCAGGCCCCAGAGAGCAGGTCCAGAACTGGTCATCTCAACCCTGGAAATAATAGAGACCTGCAATTCAGACTACAAAGGAAGAAGCAGCTTTGGAAGGGTGATGGAGAGGGGCAAAGGGCATGGAGAGGAGCATGTGTGGGGACTCACCACATTTTTAGGACCAGGGAGATAATTGAAAGTTCCTTAGAGATTAAAAAACATGTGACCTCAGAGTCTGCATGAGTGTGGGGTCAAAATTTGGAGTTTTCTGCAGAAACTGGCCTAAAAAGCAAAACAGGGAACAGTCCAATGTGTGTGTGACTACCCACATGGCCCCATGTGGATCAGGAGCTCTGGACTAACGTTCCTCTGCCATCTCCCTCGGCACTCTTGGGTGAATCCCATCCAGATGGCAGAGGTCATTGCTAGGCTGCTCTCCATAATCTTTGAGAGGTCCTGGAGAATGGGAGAGGTGCCTGAGGACTGGAGGAAGGCCAATGTTATCCCAACCTTCAGAAAGGGCAAGAAAGATGACCCAGGTAACTCTGGGCCAGTCAGCCTCACCTCCATCCCTGGAAAGGTGATGGAACAGCTTGTTCTTCCCACCATCTCCAAGCATTTGGAGGAAAGGAGCCTTATCACGAGTAGTCAACATGGATTCCATAAGGGGAAGTCCTGCTTGACTAATCTGATAGCCTTAACTAGATAGCATAACTAGATGGATAGATGAGGGGAAGGCAGTGGATGTGTTTTTTCTTGACTTTAGCAAAGCTTTTGATACTGTCTCCCATGGTATCCTCATTGCCAAACTTGAGAAGTGTGGATTGGGAGACTGTGCTGTGAGATGGATTGGGAACTCGCTGAAGGACAAAGCCCAGAGAGTTGTGGTCAGTGGAGCAGAGTCTAACTGGAGACCTGTGACTAGTGGTGTGCCCCAGGGGTCAGTGCTGGGGCCAGGACTGTTCAATATATTCATCAATGATCTGGATGAAGGGGGAGAGTGTTCCCTCAGCAAGTTTGCAGATGATCCCAAGCTTGGAGCAGTGGCTGGCACACCAGGAGCTGTGCTGCCATCCAGAGTGACCTGGACAGGCTAGAGACATGGGCAGGGAGAAACTTAATGAAATTTAACAAGGGGAAGTGTAAAGTACTGCATCTGGGAAAGAACAAGCCCATGGATCAGTACAGACTGGGAACTGATCTGTTGGAGAACAGCCCTGGGGAAAAAGCTCTAGGAGTGCTGGTGGCTAGGAGGATGCCCATGAGGCAGCAATGTGCCCTTGTGGCCAAGAGGCCAATGGCATCCTAGGATGCATTAAGAGGAGCGTGGCCAGCAGAGCCAGAGAGGTTCTTCTCCCCTCTCCTGTGCCCTGGGGAGGCCTCCCCTGGAATGCTGTGTCCAGTTGTGGGCCCCTCAGCTCCAGAAGGATAGGGAGCTGCTGGAGAGAGTCCAGCCCAGGGCCAGCAAGATTATTAAAGGAGTGGAGCATCTGCTTTACGAGGACAGGCTGAGAGAGCTGGGTCTCTTCAGCCTGGACAAGAGGAGACTGAGAGGAGACCTCAGCAATGCTTAGAAAGATGTGAAGGGTGAGTGTGAGGAGGAGAGAGCCAGGCTCTGCTCCATGGCATCCAATGGTAGGACAAGAGGGAATGGGAGCAAGCTGGACCACAGGAGGTTTAGTATTAACACGAGGAGGAACCTGTTTGCAGTGCAGGTGCCAGAGCACTGGACCAGGCTGCCCAGGAGCCTGTGGAGTCTCCTTGTCTGGAGCCATTGCAGAGCTGCCTGGACACATTGCTGTGTGAGCTGGTCTAGGTGCTCCTGCTCTGGCAGGGGGGTTGCACTAGATGATCTCTCTAGGTCCCTTCCAACCCCTAACATTCTGTGATTCATAGAATCATAGAACAGAATTCCTTATTCCAATTATCTAGATGGAGAAGTGGTTGCTCACAGCACTGCCCAAACCCAGCAGCTGCTGCTTGAGTGCATTGAGGTAAAGTCTTCATCTTCCTGGAGGCCTCCATGTGAAGCCCTGTCAAGCAGTTCAATAACAGCATGAAGAATTAATCACAACCCCAAGGATCTATGAGTGCTAAATTCACCACAAGCACCAGGAGAAGCTGCCAGCAGCAGCCCTGGGTTTTCAGTCCCAGGGAGCCCCAAGCACCAGCACAGCACAAGAGGCTGCTACCAGACATCAGGCAGGAGCAAGTGGCCCCAAGCATGTGGCCTACTTCCATCCCCAAAATCCCCTATAAAAACACCTTCCCTGTAGGATTTACCGAGGTGAGGTTTGCACACCCTGTAGGAGGGGAAGAGCTGAGCACCTCAGAGCCTGAGGGCAAAGCCCTGCTCAGGTGCACAGCCTGGGGCAGTGACAGAGCTCCTGTAGAGGAGGGAGGGCTCTGCAGGGCTTCCTTCAGAGGATGCTGCCCATACTCACCTGCGTCTCTGGGCACCTGTCCCTGCAGACTCTTCTCTGCTGTAGACAAAAGCCTCCCCTGTTGAGGACCTGCCTGGCAAGGCTAAGGCCAGGATCACGATGGAGATCAGAAGATGGTGGCATGTGGCTGTGGGCTGTGGCCTCCCTGTGAGGCAGGGTGTCCCAGTGGTGGCCATATCAAGGGATTTCTGCAGAGACCATGTTCCCTTTCCAGAGCTAGAGCATGTCAGTCTCCAGGAAGCAACCTTGAAGAAGGGACCCATCCCTGAGCAGCTGGTCCCAGTGCCATACCAGAGCCAGACAGAGCTCACTGTGTCCAAACACAGGTCAGATCAGTAGCTGCTTGGTGTGGGCTTGCAGGCATCATGGTGGAGCTCAGCCATGGCTGGCTGCTGGTGAGGGGAGCAGCAGGTTCTCTTGGCAGCATTTCCAGTTCTTTACAGAGAAAGCCTTGGTCTACATTTGGCTGAATGGGATGTAGTGATCCTGGCTTCTTTAGGGGTGATCTTTGTCACAAAACAGCCTGTCCTGGCTGGAGCCCTTGGCATGACGTCCAGGCAAGCTCATGAGAGGTGGAGGAAGCCATGGTGAGTGATGTGTCTGTTGACTGCCAAGCTTGACCTGGCTGGATCCTACCAAGGGGTCAGTGCTTCTCCAAGGTGACCTTCTCACTATCACCAGGCTTTATAAAGCCAGTCACCAAAACCACTGCACAGAACATGCTTCTGCATGTGACTGGGGCAAGAACAGCCAATTTAGGAGCAGATAATGCAGGGGATGGAATGAGTGTCTTCTGGGAGTCAGACAGACTGAGCAGGAGCCATGTACTTAAGGCTCATTGCAGAAATATGAGTCAGGAAGCTGTTGCACTCTGTCCCCACAGGACCTGGTTGTTCCCTTGCTCCTAGACTAGTTTTCACCTGCCTGTACCCTCTGCCTCCCTCTCTCCAGGCCTGCAGGTAATGGGGCAGCATCTCTGAATGATGGCACCTCAAGACCTCCCCTGGTAGCAGCATGTGTGCTCACTTCAGAAGATGGCCAGAAATACTTTCCTTCTGCAAAGAGGTGCTGGCCACCAGCAAGTGATCCTGTTTCCATCCAGCCTGAATCCCCAGAGGGTGGTGCCTAGGAAGGTATTTACTGGGACAAAAGCATATTTTTCACACATTTTTTTCTCCTTTTTTTTATTGTGTGTTGGTTACACAGAGTAGTGCCAAACCACAGCATGTAAAACCTACCCCTGGAGACTTTTATTGCCCAAAAACTCTTTCCCAAACTGTGGGAGATCACGGCATGATTTACCCAGAGGCAACTTAGGTTTATGTCTGTCAATACTACAAGCACTACACCAAAATGAGCACAATCATCAAAAGCAAGGTGTAAAAACAGCAAGAAGTGATTCCTTTCAGCTTTCTTTATTCAGGACAGCCTGGATATGGTCCCGGGCAGCCTGCACTAGCTGCCCCTGCTTTGGGAAGAGGAGTTGGAACAGACACCTCCAGAGGTCTCTGCCAGCTCCACTTTTGAGCCATGCAGAACAGCCCAGCCTGGTGGAAGGAGCAGCTCGGCCATCTCCACCTGCCCCACTGCCCAGGATTAGCTCCTAACTATTGCAGTACCACATCTCACTCTCTTGTCAGAAGTAGGCTGGGGACCACAGGTCACTGTCTATCAGCCTCACCCTGCTCTTGCTACTTGACCCAGCCTCCTCGCTAGGGAGGTGACACATGATGAGTGTGTCACCCTCCCAACCATTTCTGGCAGGGCATGGCCTGTGGGATGCAGCCAGCAGCTTCCCTGGTCTGGGGACCAATGCCCTCAGTTACCAGAAGGCATTTCCACACATGGAACACTTTTCATGCTAAGGTACAGCAGCAACAGGCACAAGGTGTGTCCAAACCTCCATCTGCAGTGGCTCTCCAATCCCCCAGCCTGCTCCAGAGTCTTCGATGTTCCCCTGCCCTGCAGGGTTTGTGGAGAACCACCTACTGCAGAGCAAACATCCAGGTTAAAACCCACAGCAGTGACCCTCCCTTCACTAACCAGTGCAGTCCTCATCCATCCTGCAAGTGCTGAGCAGAACAAGCCAGCCCTTCTGTACCAGGGGTGGGAGAGACCAGTGAGGAGATGTCCTGCCAAGGACACGGGGCAATGGGTGCCATGACATTTTTAGCCATAACTTGGGACTCCTGGTCTTCTCCTTTTCTCCAGCCTAAGTCTGAAGATTATCTATAGACTCTATGAGGGCTGAGCATCTAGTCACAGCCCAGCACAGTCACCCTAGATTTTCATGTTCATATGAAAAATTGATTAGTTCCTTGCTAATACTGGAAGGTTAGGTTCCAAGTCTGAAAAGGGCACCAAATTTTGTTTTAAAGGGGGTTATTTTCATTTGCAAGCTGTGCCATTAAAAGCTTCCAAAGCTGCCAGTTGTAGCCAGCAGCACCTCAGCAGATAACAGGCAGCCTGTGCTGCTAACCTTCTCCTCTCACAGGGCTGTTATCTGCCTTTCCCCCAGCCATTCAGTTATCTGATGAGACACTCCTGAAGCTGCTACTGTTGACTTCCTAAATAATACCCAGAGCTGCTTATTGATTGCAGCGTGCCCCCTCTGAAGGAGCTGGGTGTAATCATTGCCTCTGCACAGTGTCACACAAGTGCTGCTGAGTGCCAGAGGCAGCTCCTGCCACTCGCCTGGCTCCAGCATCTTGTCATCAGCCTTTCTGCATCCTACCAGCATCCCAACCAGAGCCTGCAGTCAGCCCTCTCCCCCACCAGCCTTTCTCCTCTGCATGGCTGAGGATGCAGAGTGTGGAGAGCCACTCATTCCACCTGTGCACCAAGGCAGAACCATTTGTCCAACACTGCAGGGGATATGATGTCCCTCTGCCACCAGGGAGTTGTGCAACCATCGCCACATCGTCTGGGCAGCCAGGGTTGGAATGCTGCAGTGCTTCATCCTGAGGCTGGTGCTCTCCTCTAACGTGGGCAGAAGGGCCTGAGGCCAGGGTTATTATATGTCCTAGGCAGCCCAGCTGGAGTGGGAAGATAGGGCACAGGTACCCACCCTGTGCTCATCAGAGGTGGCCTGGAAAGGGAAATATCCTCTGGAAACCACCACCATGAGCTGCCTTCCAAAGATATGTGTGCAGGGCCAAAGCTACCAGGACTCCACTCTGGACTTGTAAATAGGTCTCTATCAAGAAAAGCAGCACAAAATAGGCTATTTATTATGAAAAGTCACTCAGCCACACACAGCAAGGGTGACCTGCCTGGAGAGCAAGAAGTGGTTTTGCCCACCACTGTGATGTTGCAGTCAGTCCCACAACACTCATGACCTTGTACCACATCCCAGCTCCATGGTCAGGGACCTCACTGCTGAGTCCTGCTGCTCTCTGACCCCTGGCCCAGGACACACAACCATCCCTGGCTTCCCCTGCTTCATCCTGGGTCACCACTGCTCCTGGGCAACAGGTCCCCACACCTCCTGCTACCTCCACCTTTGGGCTCTCCCTGTTTGCTCTCTTCTTTCTAGGCTGGGAGAAAGTGACAGTGAAAGGTGAATTTTCCAGGGAGTTACCTGATTCCAGAAACTGAAGCCTGAAGAAAAGCGCCAAACATTGCAACACAATGGGAAGGTTTTGCTCATGTTTTTGCTCTGGGAATGCAAAAGCCTGGAGGGTGTGGGGGAAATGGCAGGCACAGGAGGCAGGTCAGCTGAGACCAGCCTCCCCCAGCATGTGCATGTAATGGAGTGGCATGAAGGCAAGTGAGCTAAATATTAAACCCTGGCAGATCAAGCCAGGAATGACTTGGAGGAGCAGCTTGCTAATGGTGTAAAAGCTGGTAATAAAAGCTTTTCAAATACATCAGAAGCAAAGAGTCTGCCAAAAAGTCTGCAGGGCCAAGAGATGGTGAAGATGTAAGAGAAACATTCTGTGAGGAAAAGGTCACACAGATGAATTATCTACATCATCCTTCAGAGGGAGAACTGCATGAGGTCCCTGTGCCAGAGCAGTTCTTTGGGGATGGGGGTCTGGGAAGCATTTCAAACAGAAGCATCAATCAGAAACAGGAGCAAATCACCAGAACCAGGTGGATTTAACTTGGGCGATCTGAGGAACCCAGTGGTGAAACTCCTGAGCTGCAATTATCCCTGGAGCCCAAGGAGTTGGGAAGGCAGATGTGCTACCTTCTGAAAGGGCTTGAGAGGTGACCCAGGCAGGTGGAGCGGGGCCTGGCTTTGGACTAGGTGGGAGTGCAAGGTTTGTGGAGAGATGCAATGAGATTTTATTAGACTGAATGTCTGTGGTGGGTAAAAACATGAAAGTTTTCAGCACATCGAACTGGGAATCTGCTCTCAGCACTGCAGGGCTTCTGCTTCCATCACCTTGTCTTGTTTTTCACACTCACCCTGAGCCTGATGTCCCTGTGTCATGGAGGGGGAGAATGTGCTACCAGTCCCTGCCCTGCTCCTCAGCCAGAACAATCTCTACCCAGGCTGGTCATAAACCTCCAGTCCTGTGGTGCCACAGCTGCCTGCCCTGGTTTAGGTGCTTTCCTCTGGCTGAGGTGAGTTGTGCCTTAGACATGATTCTCTCTCTCTCTCTGAGGGACACCAAAGTGGCCAAGTATCACATCAGCAGTTTGGACAGAGGAATCCAACAATCACAGAATCATAGACTGGTTTTGGCTGGAAGAGACCTTTAAAGGTCACCTAGTCCAACCCCCTGCAGTCAGCAGGGACATCTGCAACTAGAGCAGCTTGCTCACAGCACCAAACAACCTGACCTGGGAATGGTTCTAGGGAAGGGACATCTCCCACCTCTCTGGGCAACCTGGGACAGGGTCTCACCATCCTCAGCATAAAACATTTCTTCCTTCAATCTAGTCCAAATCTCCCTTTCAGTTTCAAACAATCACCCCTTGTCCTGTCACAACAGGCACTGATAAAAAGTCTGTCCTCATCTTTCTTACTGTCACCTTGAAGTACTGAAAGGCTGCAAGAAAGTCTCCCTGGAGCCTTCTCTTCTCCATGGTGAACAACATCAACTCTCTCAGCCTGTCCTCCCAGCAGAGAGCTTCCAGCCCTCAGATCATGGCTGTGGTCTCCTCTGGCCCTGCTCCACCAGCTCCATGGCTCTGCAGTGCTGAGGACTTCAGAGCTGGACCCAGCACTGCAGGGGAGGTCTCCCCAGAGCAGAGCAGAGGCACAATCCCCTCCCTGCCCTGTAGCTGGAGATGCAAGAATGAGAAGCTGGGAAATAAAACTGCAGATTAAATTCAGCACCAATGAATACAGGGCAATGTTCATGGGAAAGAAATCTACATTGATGTGTGCAAGGATGGACTGTAGGATAACACCTATGACTGCAGAAAGCAGGCAGAGAAGCACAACAAAACCATCAGTTCTAAACTCAGTGATGGTCCAAAAGGCAAAGTGAAAGAGAGGAGCAGAGAACAGAACACAGCACATCCTTTTACAGGTGTGTGATCCTGCAACTGATAGACACCACACATCCTGCCAGCAAAAAAGGGAAATGCAAATAATGAGGACATCCAAAGGCAGACCTGAGGATTAGGATATGGATTATCTTCACCCAGGTGGAAAGAAATCAAGTTCCCTGTGGCTTGGGGAAGGTGTGAACAAGAGAGGTTTGACAGCAGTTTGTAAACCTGGGGAGCACCAGGAAGGAAGCACTGGGATTTCTCCCAGTGTAGGAGCTGAGGTTACCCCACAGAAAGATCAAGTTAAACCAAACCACTTACAATCACCCTGTGGGACTCATGGCCACCTGATGCGATGGAACTGAAAATGGTCTTGGGCCCAGGCTGTGATCAGGAATCACAGAGCACAGGATGCCAGGCAGGTGTAGGCTGGAAGGGATGTCTGGAGGTCTCTGGTCCAGCCTCCTGCTCCATGCAGGGCATGTTGCCTAGGGACTACTTCTCTCAGGTAGTGGAGACACCATCTCCCTGGGCACCTGCTGCTGCTCTGCAGTGGTGACAAATGTGACAAAGGTGTAGCTCTTGTGGTGACAAATATTTTCCTCACGCCCACATGGAATTTCTCTTTTTGTAATTAGTGTCCCTTGTCTCTAGCCCTTTCCCTGTGCTCCTCTGGCATGAGCTTGGCTCCATCTTCTCTAAAACGTTAATTTCCAGCAGTGGAAGACAGTCATTGTGCTCCTCCTCCTGAAGTTTTCTCTTCTGCAAGCCAAACCAGCCTAGCTGCCCCAGCTGAGCATCATGTGCTACATGCTCAAGCCTTCTGACCATCCTGATTGACCTCTGCACCTGTCATGTCCTGAGAGTCCAGAACAGAACTCCAGAAATGTCACCACCAGGGCAGAGAGAGGGAAGCAAGAGCTTCCCTCAGCCTGCTGGCTTTGCTCTTGCTGATTGAGGTGGATATAAACTCAACCTTCATCACTGTAGAGGCACAATGGGAAGAACAGGTCCATGTGACAGGGTGGCCCAGATGCAATCACAGTCACAGAAAGTTCAGACGCTTCTGCTAGAAGAGCACAGCAGAAAAGGTTCTTGTCTACATAGACCAGTCCTTTCCCCAGGCACTCATCCATGGCTGTAATTTTGCAAGCTGCAGCTCATGGTGAGTAAAGAGAGAGCAAATATCTGCCCACAGAGTGAGGGTCTGCAGCTGCAGGCTCTGTAGTCATAAGGTGCTTGAGTTCTTTGTTCTTCAGCCTCATTTTCTTGAGTGTTTCAAAGGACATTGAGGTACCCAAGCCCTGCTCCAAGGGCTTGGCTGCACCATGCAGCAGATTGCCCATGGGCAGGGGCAGGTCTCTGCTGTGCTCATGTTGTCCAGGTAGCAGCAATGTGGGTTGGGTCTATCCCAGCAGGCATGCACTGACCTCTGAAAGCACACCCATGGATTTGGAGCCAGCACAGGGGCTCCATGTTCATAGTTACCCCTGTAAGTACAGGAGTTCTATCCCTCCCCTTCTTATAATCATATAACTCCAGTATCTAGACACAAGAAAGTGCTACAACTTACAATAAAATACCAAGAGATGACCACCTTGCTTAGGATGGCTTCCTGCTGCCCAGGGCAGAGACACCAGCTGTGAGCACCTGCTGTAAGAGAAAGGCTGATGCTGGCTCTCCAAGAGGACTGGATATGTCCCTGGTCATGGATGAATCTCTGCAGATCTGCACAAAAGGGTGAGAAGGAGCTGAAGAGGGTGAGAACAGCACCAGGGCTGTTCATCAGGGCAGATCAGGGACATCCCAACTGCCTGAGGCTGGAGCACAGAGGTCAGGGTAGTGGATGCAAGTCAGGGAGCAAAGCCTCAGACCCAAGCTGCTGTGCCAAAGAGCTCAGCTGGAGGACAGTGAGCCTGTGCTGAGAGGCGCCAGCCCAAACCACAAGAAAGCCAGGCTGGGCATCTCTGTAGCACTCCAGGCTTGACAATTAATGCATGTAAGCCACTGAATTATAGGCTGGAGACACTGGGAGCCTAAATGGCAGCTAAGGAGTGCTGTTCATTGGCTTTCCGGAGGCCATGGAGACACAGACACTTATTCTTAGAGACATGGATCCCGGGGGGAGCAGGGCAGGCACAGGAGTCTCTCTCCACAGCACTCACATCCTCTCTGTCCTGGCTCTGGCAGCACTCACAGCTCCTCTCCATCAGATGAGGAGAAAGGCAAGGATGCAGGGAAAAGTGGCAACCTGCCATCACCCACAGTCTCAAACATCCCAACTAACTTTACCTCCTCCTTCCATGCCCATATACCTCCACTCTAAAAGGCATAACTCACCCTTGTGAAGGATGGGGTAGGAGGCCAGCAGGTGCCAGCCTCCTGACAGCTGGGCAGAGCCCAGAGGATGCCCTTGCAGCAGTGGCTCTGGGTGAGGTGGGACAGCTGAGTTTCCTGAAGGCAGATCAATGCTGCAGAAAAACAACCACAGCATCACAGGAAAGCATCACATCATCAGTGCTGTGCAAACCCTCACCATGTCTCTGCTTCCAGACACATGATCCTGCACAGGAAGGTTTTCACAGTCAGTGCATGCCTCCCGTCACACTACCAATTAATTGCTGAAAGCGTTTGAATCCTTCATTTTCTCTCCATCCTGCCATGTGTTACTGTCCTTCCTCTCATCTCCAGGATGGGTTTTTCCTCCCTGATTATTTCTGTGTTTATGCTCCCCAAGAACCAGCCAGGCATGAGCCTGGCTCCTCCTGCTGCAGGTCAGCTCCAACACTGACTGGAGCAGCCAAGGGCAACCAGCTGGAAAATCACTCCCCAGATTCAGCACCATTGCTTCAAGGTCAAGGCAACCCTGTCCAAGTCAGGTCTTTGGCTCTCGGGTGACTGCATCACCTGGGGAAGCTTGTCTGGTGCACACAGGGTGAACTGGTTCAAACACTGGACCAGAGCAGAATCCCCTGGGGCAGAACTGGAGAGCCCAGGGCACTTGTGTAGTCTCCTGCAGTGGCTGAGAGATAGATATGGGCCCACAAAGGCATTACTAGAGACGAATAAGCATGTTTGTAGGGAAAGATTTATTCAGCAATGTAAAAAGCAAAGGCCCAAATCCCACCACTGAAATGCATGACTGGACATCTGAGAACATCCTCAGGTTGGATGCTGCTTACAGTGCTTGCAATGCAGAGAGATGTTGTTGGTTGGTTGTGGTTAGGCTTCACGAACGAAGCTCCAGGGAGGGCTCCATCCACGCTCCTCATCAGCGCCTTTTCCAAGCACGCTGATAAAAAGAGGATAGCAGATAGCACCCTCGAGCCTGCACTATGGATTTTTTTTTTAGGTGAGACACAGCATGTGCAGAGCTGGACCCACCCTTTAGTCCTAAGGTTCATCTGCCAGGGCCTAGCAAGCTTGGACGCTGGCAGTGAGGTCCTTAGGACAGAGGCAGAGAGATGTGGTCAGTGATGAAATGGCTGATCTCTAAGGGCTGTCAGCAGCTTTTTGGGCAAGGATGTTTGCACCTTTGGCAGGGACCCTGGCCAGGAGGTGAATCCATGTCCCTTGTGCTCCTCACCCCTGCTCAGGTGCTGGTGGAGACACAGGCTCAGATCCTGTCCCAGCTGGACCTTCTCCCTTCCCAGCTCTGCATGGTGCTGACATCCTTGCCTGCCTCTAGCTCAACCTTTCCAGCTTTGCAGTTGCCATTGGAAAACAACAGCCTGAAACATGTGAAAGTGCAAGGAGGTTTTGGGGGGAGGGTTTTTTGGGTTTTTTTGTTGTTGTTTTGTTTTGTTTTGTTGGGGTTTGTGTTTTGTCTGTTGTTGTTTTTTATTTAATTTCCTGGAGTTTCATGTCCTGAGTGGGTGCTGCTTTTCCAAGAGGTTTTGCAGGCACACCAGCAGAAAGCAGAGAAATCTCAAGGTTTCCTAGAGCTGAATGAAGTTGAGGTGCAGGGTGAGGGCAGGAGCAGGTGTGGGGTAGCCAGCTGCCCGCACCCAGTCCTGCCTGGCCCCAGCTCTGCCCTCAGCTCAGATGTTAGCCATGCTCCTGCCAGCTGAGTGACAGCTGCTAGGGCTGGGCAGCAACTGCTCCGAGGATGAGGAGCTCTGGGCATGATCTGACCAGGACAGACACTCTCAACCCCTGGTGTGCCCAGTGGTGACAAGACCATGCTGTGCTCTTCACACCCTTCTGCCTTCACAGCTCCTGCCTGGGCAGGTCAGAGGCACCTGCAAGGAAATTCACACTCATGGACTTCACTCCAGGGGCTGCTGTAATGGAAATTAATGAAAGGTGGGACCTCAAGAGACAGATTTGTAGCATATGTGCATGCAGTGGTGTGTCAATGTGTGCTTGCATCAACAGAGCTTCAAGAGAACAGAGTCTGTACAAGCAAGGAGGTTATTCACTGTTAAATGATGAACTTAGAATCATAGAATGGTTGGGGTTGGAAGAAACATTTCAAGGTCATCTAGTCCAACTCCCCTGCAGTCAGCAGAGACATCTGCAACTAGAGCAGGCTGCTCACAGCTCCAAACAACCTGACCTGCAATGGTTCCAGGGATGGGACATCTCCTACCTCTCTGGGCAAACTGGGCCAGGCTCTCAACAACCTCAGCATAAAACATTTCTTTTATGTAGTCTCCCTCTTTTGGTTTCAAACCATCACCCCTTGTCCTGTCATAACAGGCACTGACAAAATGTCTCTCCCCATCTTTCTGATAGACTCCCTTTAAGTGCTGAAAGGCTGCAGTAAGGTCTCCCTGGAGCCTTCTCTTCTCCAGGGTGAACATCCCCAACTCTCTCAGCCTCGCCTCACAGCAGAAAGGTCCCAGCCCTCAGATCATGTCTGTGACATCCTCTACCAGCTCCATGTCTCTGCTGTGCTGAGCACTCCAGAGCTGCCCCAGCCCTGCAGTTAAGCTCTCCCCAGAGCAGAGCAGAGGCACAGTCCCCTCCCTGCCCTGCTGCCCACACTGCTGGGCATGCAGCCCAGGACATGGTTGGCCTCTGGGCTGTGAACTCACATCCAGCTTTTCACTCACCAGGACCCCCAAGTCCTTCTCCACAGAGCTGCTCTCCATCCCTTCATCCTCAGCCTGGATTGATACTGAGGGTTGCCCATTGCAGGACCTTGCACTTGACCTTGTTGACCCTCATGTCCTTCACACAGGCTCACCTCTCCAACCTGTCCAGGACAGTATGGATTCCATCCCATTCCTCAGACATGACAACTGCACTACTCAGCTTGCTGTCCTCTGCAAACTTGCTGAGGGTACACTCAATCCCACTGTCAATATCATTGATGAAGATATCAAACCTGTTGAGTGATGAATGATGGACTTGTTGCCTGTTGCTGTCTCTGGCAGGTTGCCTCCCTGTGTGGTACTCTCAGCCTCGTGGGGTGCCACCACTGCATGCCACTAGTAAATTGCTCAACAAAGACAATGGTGATCACATTCCACCTAGACCTGGTGAGGATAAACCTCACCAACTCAAAGGCAAGAGCTTCCCAGAAAAGCTTCCCAGCTGACCTGGGAGACTCTGTTGCAGTTTTCTCTGAGAGCCTCTGGGAACAGCACTTTTGTCCCGAGAAATTCACAACAATTACCTCTTATCAAAAAACCACCATTTCACTCAAACCCCTAGGGATGGGATTTTCTTTCATTTTCCATCTGTTGTTGCTGAAATGATATTTTGCCTTTTTCCCCCATTTTCAGTGGGGTTTAGCAGATTGCTATGTTCCACAGCCTGCTGTCAGGCCCTGGGTTCCATGGGCTGGAGGACATCAGCCTTGTGCCGTGGGGGTTTTGGGTTAGTTTCCTCTTGCTAATGCCTAATCTTGAAATCTTCTTCACATTATAAAAGGAGCAAAAAGGACTATGGGTGAAGAACAAAGGTGGGAAACTAAACTAAACACAGAGGCCTTCCTAAATCTGGGTGTCACACTTTTGGACTAACTAGTAGCAAAATGAAAGCAATGGAGAAGGTGGGAAGGAGGATGAAGAGCCCAGATCTCTTCCAAGTAGTGGCTGTTTTAACCAATAAGTAAAACACTTTCTTCCTAATGAGAAAGGAACACAAACCACAGACATTTGGGGCACTTCTTCCACAAGACTATTGCTTTCCCTCAATAAATTTCACCCCAAGGCAGGTGCTGCCAGGCTGTGAGATGTCTCTCAGTGTCTCAGAGGCTACACTGATTTGCCCAAGGAGGAATGCTACAAGTGATAGAGAAGATTGAGGGCAGTTAGAGGGCATTGGTTGTTAGAGGTCATTTCCAAGCCAAACTGTTTGTGGTTCTGTGAAGACACAGAGGGGTAAGGAAGGCACTAGCTCATCCCACAACCTCTTCCAGTGGACAGCCCCCAAAGGCTCTACTTCAGCAGCATGGAAGGTGTTTGTGGAGCAAACCCATGACCATCAGCCATGCAGCATCTGTTAGAAACAGTCCCAGAAATGGATGCAAAACTATGGCTGCTGTGAGTCCAGGCCCATCAGCAAAGCCAAGCACACACTCCCTTGCAGAAGTGAAGACCAGCAATGGCCATGGTCAAAATGAAGTGCAGCCAGGCAAGCTCTTCTCTGTCCTCTACAGAAGCTGCTGAGCTCAGAGGGATGTCCTGGGGTGACCCTTGTCTATATGGCAGGTGGTCCTGGGATCAGGATTTTGGACCCATCCAGTAAAGACATTTGTCTTCATTTTCATCATGAGAGGTTGAGTTGTCCTCCACATCCTCCTGGGGAGTTGTTAGAAAGCCATCACTTCTCCATATCAGGAACAATCATCCCAAAAGCAGAGCTTCCAAACTAAGTTGAGGTAATGATTAGATTATTTGGAGATGACAAATCTCCCTGGAAAAGTTGCAGGAGCAGTTGATTGGCATTTGGTCAAAGCTACACGGCACTGGCAACAGCAAGGTGGATGGAGGAGAGATATCCCAGCTAGCTCCCATCAATCAGGCAGGGTGGTTATTCCTAAGGAGATGTAATTCAGCCAGGCTGACGTTACAGTATTTCTTGGGATGCACTGACTGAAAGGAGTTCAGGAATCTGAAGTATGGCTGATGAGAAATGAGCTTGGAACCAGCATATTCACTTTATTGAGAAGAGTGGTAAGATGTCATCAATCTTTCTAAGAGCATTTCAGGTACTTTTATGCCTCTTGCATGGGATTTATTGCATGTTTTCAGAAAAAAAAATAATTTAAAAGGACATTGTCAAGCACTTTTTATAGCTTTTATTTATTTTTTAATCTCCATTGTTTGCAGAGCCCTCCTCAGAGCTGCAAAATGCAATTCTGCCCTCTTACATCTAGCAGACAATGAATTTTTCTTTCTCTCTGGTATGCTGAGCAGAGGCAGAGGTGTGTCTTGGGCTGGGGGAGGTGGGCTGCATGTCTCTCCTGCAGAGCTGGAGCAGCACTGGCTCCCTGCAGCTGGGCAGCCAGGTTCTACAGCAGGCAGCTGGTGGGAAGGCAGCAGATAACTTTCCCCTTCTATTTAGAAGCCTATTTCTGCACTGGTGTTGAAGGACTCTGTGCAGCCCTGGCATATCCCAGAGGCTGCCTTGGAAAACCAAGCAGAAAAGGGCTGATGTGGCTAGAGAGTGTTCCTCAGTTTTGAGCACAGCACCTTGGGAAGATATTTAACTGGTTCCACCAGGACCACCCCTTACCAACTCTGAAACCAGGCTCAAACCAGACCCAGGCTGGATGCTCCCCTGCTCCATTGGAGATGTTTTCCAAACCTGCAGCATTTCAGGCCAGAAACACAACCCTGGAGCTCTGGCTCCTGCAGCCTGCTTTGGAAAGCCTGAGTTTACTTAGCCTTCCCCGGCCTTCCTGTTATTAATTGCAATGCTGCTCTTGAGGCCAGTCACACTGTGCTGCTGTGTCCTCTGCCTGCTACCACCTTCCAGCAGCCCAGGGCAAGCCTGGATCCAATGCTCCCCTTGTAAACAGGTCGAGGGCCAGCAGTGCCTGGCAGGGAAAAGTCTGGCAGGCAAGAGCCTGGCAGCACTGCTGCAGGCGGTGGGGAGAGAGCTGCCTGCAAGGGCTCCATCCTCCTGGCAGGGAAGAGAGATGCTGGGGCCAGAGGATGGAGTGGGAGGATGGACCAGAAAGCATCACTTGCCTGACTCCTTCATGGACCTGGACAGCTCTTTCCAGCAGCCCCTGCCTACTAACACTCCCTGGAGGCTCTGCAGAGAGGAAAAAGTTAAATATGTTAATCAGGCAAGTCTGGCTCTTTTCCTCTTCCTTTGTCATCATCACTGACCCCTTCAGTTCTGTGGGTTTTTTCCCCTCCTTCTCTCTCCCATAAAGTGCTTTTCACTCAGTGCCTGCTATTCCTTTAAATACTTTGTAAAAACTCCTAAAACCATGCAGGAAGCTAGCAGCAGTTTTCTTCTTAGAAAGAAGCTTGTGCCAGCAAAGAAGAAAAAATCCTGCTGGAGCGATGCAGAGAAAAGGAAGGAATAAAAGAAGCAAGTGAGTGAGCAGGGAAGAAAGCAAGGGAGGTGGATTTTCATGTATGCAGGACATTTGCTTTAGCAGAGGGAGTGTGACTATGAACACTGGCATTGTCAAGGCTTGTTCCAGAGAACCCATGAAATCTGAATGACCAAAGTAGGCTCTTCCATCTCCAGCTGTCAACGGCCAAAGACCTGGTGTGTTCTGAGCAGAAGAGTGCAAGGTGGGAAGCTCCTCTCCTGTAGCCTGTACACTTCCCCTATGAACAGCTTCAGTGCAGAGGGATTGGGATGGAGGAGGAGGAGAGGTGCTGAGCCTGAACATGTGTGGTGGAGGCGGTGCTGAGCCTGAACATGCAGCCCTGGAGGAGCCAGCCTCCTACTGCTGTGCCTCTTCCAGCAGCTGGGCTCACAGAGGCTGAAGCTGCTCCCAGTGTTGCCTGAGCCTCTCAGGAGAGGATGCTTTGGTCATGATCATTTGTTATCGGTACAAGTCCTTGGCTCATTTCTTGAGCCACTCTGCCTTCTTGCCAAAGGGAGAGTTTGACCACCTCTGCCCCAGCCCTAAGGGACTGTGCATCAAAGAAATAAATTGCACTGAGAAAATGCTCAAAGTTCAGCAGATGGATTGCTCCTTTCCCAGGGCACCAAGGCACAGAGCCCCACCAGCTTCTCAGAGAGAGCAGGTTGGTGGGCTTTGAGCTGCTGTAAAGAAGTGGCCTTGATGCATTTTCTATACTTGCAGTGTTCCTTTGCTTGATCTTGCTCAAATTGTCCTGACAGAAGAGCTCAGGAGCTGGTGGCATCAATTTCCCAAGCAAGGGAAGCCTCTCCTTGGAGTAAAATCACAGCAGCTAAAAAGCTTCCTCTGCAGGTTCATGAGTTTGTTTATCTCTGCTGCCTTTTATCTAGTAACTGATCTATTTTCTTGCATTTTCCACAGTGTCATTGGAAGCTGAAGCTCACAGTGGGCTCAGCAATTAGTGGTAGCACAGAAATATAAGGCAAAAACAAGTATTGCTAATGAGCTGACACATTAAACAATGAGTCACACTTCCATAAGGAGCCCAAATCAAGTTATAACCCTAAATAAACAAGCTGTGAGAAACAGTTTACAAAATATGAATGTGTTACTTATTTAACTGCTGTTGAGA
This sequence comes from Bucco capensis, assembly GCA_013396975.1. Classification (NCBI taxonomy): domain Eukaryota; kingdom Metazoa; phylum Chordata; class Aves; order Piciformes; family Bucconidae; genus Bucco; species Bucco capensis. The sequence continues at coordinate 179,398 of VWZO01020098.1, forward strand.
AGCTGTGATCTGAACCCTGAGATGTAGTTAAATATCTGAAACAAATATTCCATGTGTGGCTTATCAGTGGAGGCTTGTTCAGTTGGGCTGGGTGGACCATGCAGCCAGACATGGGTACAGGGAGCAGGAGAGGCTTTGGGGCTGTGTCCTTCACCCTGTGTCCCTTCCCATCTGTGTGTGGAGCAGGCAGGGGCTGTCCTGCCCTGAGGGAGGGAGATGGGGAAGGCTGAGAGCCAAGAGATGCCGCAGGGGGGGAATTTTCCTCCTTGTGAAGGGATCTCGGAGCAATATCAGCAGTTTGGGAAATCTCAGGCTCCTGCAGGAAGTCACAGAACCATAGAGTCATTAAGGCTGGAAAAGATCCTTAAGTTCATTGAGTCCAACCATTAACCTGACACTGCCAGGTCACCACTAAACCATGTCCCTCAGCATCACATCTACACATCTTTTCAATCCCTCCAGGGATGGTGACTCCACCACCACCCCAAGAAGCCTTTTCCAGGGCTTGACAATCCCTTCAGAGAAGAAATTTTTTCCTAGTGTCTAACTTAAACCTCCCCTGGCACAGCTTGAGGCCATCTCCCTTTGTCCTATCACTTGTTACTTGGGAGAAGAGACCAACTCTCACCTCACTCCAACCTCCTTTCAGGGAGTTGTAGAGAGCAAGGTCTCCCATCAGCCTCCTTTTCTACAGGCTAACCAGGTTATCACAGGATCAGGTAGAAGCCCATGGCTTTTCATTTGGGGACTAAAAGGCAAAACTAAAGATAAATGTTTAGCCCTAAATTAAATGAGACACTTCCTGGTTTTTTCCATGACAATGGCACAATGAAACATCCTGAGCTAACCTGAAGTATCTTACTCCTCTTTTTCACAGAGTGGATTTGGAGGTAGTATCTTTTCTGCTCTTGGTTTTCCTTTCACCCCCTCCACATGGTTGGTTTTAAAAGAGTCTTCTGCAGGTGTGAAATGGAATCATAGAATCATAGAACAACCCGAGTTGGAAGGGGCCCACAAGGATCATCAAGTCCAACTCCCATTAGGCACAGGACAAAAACCCTAAGATCACACGAGGTGACTAAGGACATTGTCCAAGCGTCTCTTCAACTCCACAAGATTTGGAGCCATGACCACATCCCTGGGGAGCCTGTTCCAATGCTCCACCACCCTCTGGGTGAAAAACTTCTTTCTAAAATCCAGCCTGAATTTCCCCCAGGACAGCTTCATACCATTCCCCCGTGTCCTGTCACTATCCACTAAAGAGAAGAGCTTAGCCCCCACTCCTCCCTCTCTGGTGAGGAGGTTATAAACTGCTATGAGATCCCCCTCAGTCTTCTCTTCTCCAGACTGAACAGGCCAAGTGATTTCAGCCTTTCTTACCTATCTTACCTTTTCCTCCCCCATGCCCCATTTTGCTTTCAGCCAAAATGATTGGTTGAAGCTCAGCCAAATTCCCTATTTTTCGCCCTAGAATACCACTGACAATTTATTATCCATTGCAATGGTTTCTGCGGCTCCTGCACTAAAGGACCACAGGCTTTGGGCAGGGGTTTCTCACTGCTCAGCCATGCAACTTTGGCATTAGGGGGATGGGATAATGTCCCATCCCGGAGCAAATCTCTCTTCTGCTGAATTTCCAGGTGTGATGTTCCTAAAGTGCAAGCTCTGGCAGCAGCAGTTTGCAAGCTCAGAGAAGTCCATGCACAAGGGCCCAGCTGCTATTGGTGCCCTGGAGGAGAGAGAGAACATCTTCTGGATGTCCTGATGGGGCAAGAAAGGAGCAAGGACAGCCATCCCAAAGTCAGCTGTGGGCATATCTCCCAAGTGTGTGCTCAGCCTGCCCTGAAACTGGCACTGCTGTGAACACCACAGTTCTCCTGCTATGGTGGGACATCCATGGCAGGTTTATCAATTAATTCATCATCAACTTCTGTAGCTGCAGGTCTCTCTCGACCTTTGCAATATGGCCAGGCCATCACAAGCTGGAGACCAGCAGGCTGCAGATTGCTTGGTGCAGGAATCCTGCCAGCTCCTGCTCCTGGCTGCACACCCAGAGCCTCACAAGTGGGGCTCAGGGGGGACTCTGGAACTAGGAGAGCACCACCCCCTGCTCATGTGTGAGGAGCATGGAGGTAGCTGGCAGATCCCAGGCAGGTCAGGGCAGGTGCTCCTTCCCCTGCTCCAGGGCACCACAAAAGGCTATGATGCTGCACATCAGAAGGACCTGACTGGGACACAGGTCATCTAGAAGATGGAAAATGACACATCTCTCCCTCCATCTGTCTTATTTAAAGCCCCTGGAGGAGCCTGAGGACAGAACACTCTGAGAGGGGATGGTGATACCCCAGAACAGAGGTGATTTGTAGACAGGAGAGGTTCTTTATCCCAAAGAGAGGACATAGTATTTGCTGAAGAGGGATGGTGCCTCCCTGCCCTCCAACCAGGTAGTTTTCCCTCCTCACAGTGCTGTGTCAGGGAGGTGTGTGGGACAGGCAGCTCCTGGGCTATGCTGAGCACATCAGCCCCACATCTTGACCCATAACCTCCATCCCTGAGCAAAGAGCACAATGTTTTCAGCACAGGCAGCCTACCTCTGACAATTACCTCAGCACACACCTTGGGTCTTAAGTAGATGGTTAGAAACAGATCAGTGTGAGACATCTCCTTAAGCCTTATCTGGGACTCACTGCTCTCCCTGAATCCTGCTTCTCCCAGTCAAAGATGATTTACTCTGATCTGCACTATTGATTTTATTGTGGGAAACGTGGTGATACCTAGAGAGAGGGAGAGAGAGACAGATATGACTTATGTGAGCATGTGGGGAAGCCTCCAGTCCCCACCACAGCTCCTGCCTTTTCTGCATCTGTACCAGGATTATTTGTAGTGTTTTATGCACCCATCTGCTCCCTGCATGCTCTCTATAAATCTGCCTGGCTCTCTCACACACACATGTTTGCTTTCCATGTAGATTACTTATGATGAGAGCCTAATTAGACCCGGGGAAGCCTGCCTACAGAGTGAGCCTGGGGAGAGCTTAATTAAAGTCAATGGAGAAAATTATAGGTGAAAGAAAAAAAATAAGGCAACAAGGAAAAAAATATCAAGAAAGAAACCAAGAGGGGGGAAAAGAAGCAGGGAAGAGACAGCAGCAGGGAGGGAGTGTGCATGGCGGCCAGGTCCCTGGGAGCAACCACCCCCAGCAGCAGGCAGCAAGCACCCAAGTAGCTGCAGCATGGGTGCCTGTGGGGTGCCCATAGAGTGTCCTGGGCTCTGCCTGCCAGGGAAGGGGCAGGTGGCAAGGATGCAAGCAGCCTTCTGCAAGGGAGTCAAGGCTGAGCAGAAATCCTGCCCCACTGCCTTCCTTTCTGCAGAGGGTGGACAAGATGGGCTGGGAGAGCCACCCAGCTCTGGATCTCATCTCCATGCATGCCTTGAGTTCTCCTGGTCTATACACATCACATATCCATGAGCTGGGCAAATGGGAGATACGCAGTGGATGCTCCGGTTCCAGTTCCTCACTGTATCTGCCCCCAGCTCTGCAGAGGGGACACACTCTGCTTCTTACCTAGGAACGTGTTTCCCTTGTGCAAATTCTTCCCTGCAAGGGTTGTTAGGCATTGGCCCAGGCTGCCCAGGGAGGTGCTGGAGTCACCATCCCTGCAGGGGTTGAAGAAACATCTAGCTGTGGTGCTTAGGCCATGGGTTAGTGTCCTGGGGGTGATAGGGAGATGCTTGGACTTGATGAGCTTAGAGGTCTTTGCCAACCTGTGTGATTCTGTGATTCTGTAAATTAGCACATGGGAATCATTGTCCAGGAAGCATTTGTGCAAAGTCCACAGGCACGTGGTGTAATTTTTGGGGTTGTCCTGTGCATAGACAGGAGTTGGACTAAATGATCCTCATGGGTCCCTTCCAACTCAGGACATCCTATGGTTCTATGGGCTGTGAGGTGGTGAAGGATCCAGCCTGAGAGGGAAGCAGGGATTTTGAGGGGTCACCACAGTGCATTGAGGACCACCTCAGTGACTGTTGTAGCACAGGGCACTATTCTTCTCCCCCAGCAATGGCACAGATGAACCCAGTGACTTCTGGCTGAGGGAAAGCATCTCTTTTAGAAAGTCTTGACTTAAAGACCACAAATGATGGAGAATCCTCCACATCTCTTAGCAAATTGCTCCAATGTTTAATTATACTCCCTGTTTAAAAGATGCATCTTATTTCCAATTTAGGTTTTTCTAGCTTCATCTTCCAGCCATTGAATCTCATTACATTTTTTATCTGCTAGATTAAAAACCCCTCTATTATCAGACATCTCCTCCCTCCATCAGTATTTACAGGTTATGATCAAGTTGCCTCTTAACCTTCCCTTGGTAAACTAAAAAGTCTGAGCCACTCAGTCTCCCCCCTCAAGCCAGGCCTTGCTCATCTCCATTCATTCCTATTGCTCTTCTCTGGGCCCTCCCTGATCCTGTACCACCCTGGGCCAAGAGTGGATAGTCCCTGGGTTGGGACAGATATGGAGATGCTGTCCTGGGTGATGTCTCATGCAGCAGGGACACCAGGGTGGTTGGTTTTGCCACTGTGCTGCTGCCAGAGGTCTTGGTGCAGGCAGGGAAAGCTCTGGCTGGGCAGGTGGTTGATACAGCAGCATTTTGGGTGGCAGAAGATGCAAGATCACAGCACAGCATTGGATGAGGATGATGCTGCTGTAACCAAACTGCTCAGCAAGGAATTCTGGGCAAATGGGATCTGTGCAGACAACAGGGAATGAGCTCTGAATGGCCCACATGGACAGGTCCAGGGACTCTGCCACCAGCTCATGGAGATGGCCAGCTCAGGTTCAGGGTCATCTGTGCCCCTCTTGGAAGGTGCAGCCTGGGAAAGGTGCAGAGTGAGGCTGGAAACATCTGGAGAATCTGGGCTGGGAAAATCATTTACGTTATGGGTGTCTGGTGCTGCCAGAGGTGTGATGAGCTCCCCCAGGACTGTCCTGGCTGGGATGGCTTGGCATCAGCAGTGCAGACATCTGTCTTCACCCAGCTGGTTGTCCTGTAGAATCATGCTGACAGCCACAGGCTGAGCTTCCTGCTGCTTGTTGCTCCAGACCAAGGCCAAGAGGGAGGTCCTTGAGTGATGCACTGTGTCTCCCACACAGTGTCTGCTTAATCCCTGACTGGAGCATGATCAGCAATGGCTGGTAGTGAGGCAGGATGGGCTGAGGGAGTGCTCCTAGCATCAATAAAATGGAGCCCCAAATTGTCATATGCCATCCACAACATCATTTTGACAGCATTATCACTTCTTCCACCCTGTCAGGCACCTTCTCCTGGATCAGTGCTGTGTCCTTGGGATGACTTGCTGTCAGCATTGGCAGCAGCTGCACCCAGAATGCTGGCATCTAATGGGAACATCATAACCTCTGTAGTGCTGGCCACAGACTGGGAACTGTCTACTTCCCATGGCCTGGCAGCCTTCAGTGCTTCACCCTATGGAGTTCCCAGCCCCATATCTCCTTACATCCCCCATGCATTGGTGTGTGACAAATCCCACAGCTAAGGGATTTGTTATAGGAACAAGGAGTCTTGGTGGTTCTGCTCTTTCCCCTTCTCAGTGCTACAGACTGTCAAATCCTCTCAATTTGGGCTAACAAGAGGCTTTCCTGGAAAGCAGTAATACAGATGTGCTTCTGCTCACAACATCCAGCTGTGGATTCGAGCACATCAGCTTAACCTCATCCTTCCTGACTCACTGCTGGAGCATCTTGGGGCAGGGCTTTGCCCAAAGCCACCTACACTTGTGTGATGGAGATCAAGGGCTTAGGGCCTAGGGCAATCCAAAGTCCTCCAGGCTCTGAGGGGCTTAACCTGCAGGTCAGTGAAATCAGGGTCCTGATGTGTGCACAAGCAGCATGTGGTGGGGGAGGCTGCATCCATCCCTGGACAGCCTTCTTCACTCCCACAGCCACAGACCCTGGCTCCTCTTCCCTGATGTCAGATGCAATAAGGGAGATGAGTTCCCCCAGTAGGGCCAGCACACGCTGTGTGGTCTCCCTCTGGCTCTAGGCTCCCAGAATTTCTCCTTCTCTCTGAGCCATGTCAGGCTGAATAAAACTAAATAGATCCTGATGGAGCAAAACTGCAGCTAAGTGGGCTGGCTGCCTGCTTGCCTTCTTTTTATTTTGCTCTCTGACTTGTCACAGACAGAAAACCAGCAGGGCTATGTGCTGGCAGGCCCTGGGTCATGGTTCCTTGCTCTGCCAGCCCATCTCCCTTGAGCACAGCTAGACCTGCCTCCTTGCCAGGACTGGAGGCCACTCCAGTCCCAGGAGGAAGGTTGGCATCTGACAGCTGTGAAATGAAACTTGTGTCACCTTGTGCCCAGGAGATTAGTAAGGGCTCACCCATCCCTTGTGGCTCAGTCACAGGGTCCTATCCATGGCCATCCTCCCACTGTGTGCTCCACAAAGGAGCTGATGGGAGCTGAAGGCTGAAGGCAATGACCTGGTGGGAGGCAGAGGCCATCCCATGGCGATGCTCTGCTGATAGGCAAAGGCTGGGGAGGACAAAGATAAGCCCTAGATTTTTGCAGAGTGACCAGATCTCATGATCTCAAGTGTACATCTTGTGATGTTTGATGCTGTATTCACACAGCCTCTGGTCCTGGCATCATGTGAGCAAAGCAGCCTTGGCTCTCCTCCAGATGTGCGAGTTCCTAGGGCACATGATGGCAGAGACTCCTGGCACATGGGGTGATGGAAGCATCCTGAGAAGGCAGGACACACTCCAGAAATGTGGGGGGTTTTTTCCAGATCTTCTGAGTTTTGAGCTAGTCTTATGATTCTGGGGGGAGGCCAATTTGTGTTATTCCTTGTTTGGAAGCTATCATCCAAATCAGTGTCCAGAGCACCTGTTAGGCAGCATGCAGCAGGCATGGTTTTGAAAAAATGCTGGCTGAATGCAGAAGAGTGGCTGGTGGAGAGCTGCTTCAGCACAGACCCTGGAGGGACTGACAGAGCAGAAAGGCAGACAGAGGTGTTTGGGGTACATATCATGACAGCACTCCAAACCAGAATTTGGTCATTTTCAAGAAAATGATCCCTATAGAGTATCTCCTGAGTTCAGCAAAGACCAAGCACAAAAGATCGTGCCAGTGTCCCAGGTGAAAGGAGTGCCAAGACTTGATGTTCAAAGCTTACCTGATGGCACTGAAACTGCTAAAAAGCATGCACAGGGTGCACTGCCAGGGGCCAGCCAGTCTGTGCTGGCCCACACTGGCCAGGCCAGATCCCTGTCAGCAAAGCTATCCCCTGCTCATCCCCCATAGGTAACCTCTGTGGCCAAAGTGAGGAGCAAGAGCACAGAAACACCAGGGAAACCCACAAAGCCTTAGAGCATCTTTGATCCAAGATTAGCACAGACCTGTTGGGTTTAACAAAGAAAATTGCTTCTTGTCAGAGGCACATGACTCAGTTTCTATGAAATGCTGGTGACTGGCAACACATCAAACAGAAACGTCATTCTCTCTCAGAGTTTGCTCGCTGTGGATTCCTAGAGGCATTGAGGACAGCAGGTGACTGTCCCTGACGTTGGAGGCTCAGCAAAATGATTCCTTCTCTGGGTCTCAGTTTGGACTCACATCCAGATGATGAACACTGAAGGGGCTGGAAGAGAAGCCCAAATGGCAGAACTCAGTGAAACCCCAACCAGCTGCCACCAAGACCAGGTGCTGCCCACAAGACCTTCCTGAGGAGTGCTGGAATGGTAGCACAAGGACTAGAATTGTGCCATTTGTGGACATCTCTCTGAAATACTTTTCCTAGTTTATTCCAGATGTCCTGGTGCTTCTCCCCAAACACAAGAATTTCCAGATCTGATGTTTCATCTCTCCCTTTCTTTCCATTGTTCTTGTTTTCTTTCCCTTCCTATCCAGTTTGACTTCTTGGTGAAGGAGGAGATAAAACCAGTAGAAGTTTTTAGGTCATTAAAACTGAGACCATTCTGAAACACTACCCTTCTTCTGAAGGACACAGATGATATGAAAGTATCATTACTGCTGATCCAATGTCTGATTTTTCACTCCTCTCCATTCACAGCAAATTTCAGAGAAACTCTCTGAGCCTCTCTGGAGCCACCCCCTCAGATGTCTGAAGGTATCGAGACCAGATCCCAGAGCCTGGGAAGATTTTGGGTTATGCCAACTGATCCTAACTTGTTCCATGAGCACCATGGGCAAGAACAAGAAGAAAGGTCAGGGCAAGAAGCAAGCACAACCAGATCCTAAACAAGGAACCATCTGCATCCTGCCAAGGTGGCACTGTATCTTCTGACTAGGAATCCAGCTGTCCCACCTTCACCCAGCCTCAAGCACCCAGCACAGGCATGTTTGAAGCTCTGGCATTCCCTGGGACCTATTTTTAGGTGTCCACTGCTACAAATGATGTCTGTCATGGAAACAGCACTAAAAAATAAAGCCTGACCTCTCCCCAGCCCTGCCTGCACCTCAGACCACGAGGCCAGAAATGTGTCCACAACAGGGTGGCAGATAATTGTCTTCCTTTTCTTTGCCACTGACGGTTCACCAGCGTGGTTTAACAAGCTCAGATTCTTTTCTGCTGTTGTGAAGGCATTAGACAAGTTTGGGCTGGGGCTGCCTTGGTGGCTGACATGTCTTACCCCTCCCAGGGAGGAGCACTCATGCCATTTCTCGTGGTAGGGGCACCTCTTTACCCACCACTTTGAAAGGTGGTCCCACTGGGAAGGCTCTGCCACTGTTGTTTGGTCATGATTTTTGCATAACAAATGAGTGGTGATGCTAAGCAGGAGCTCAGAGGTCTCTGAGCAGCTCGAGAATCAGAGCAAGTGCTGGAAATCAAGCCCTTGGCGTGGACAGCTTCCTCCCCCTGCTCCAGCAGAGAAGGCTAATCAGTGCTGATTAAACCAAAGCTACATTTTCCTAGAGAGGTTTTAAAAACCTGAATGTCAAGTTGCACCCTCCCCATGCCCCCTATCCTCAGACCATTAGGCTGAACTTCCACAGGCTTGTGACCTTTCTAGGGCTGAGCCCAGGATACCTCCCAGCTGCTGTTTCTGGTCTCCCTACAGACATCCCTGAAGCATTTTGTCACAGTAACAGGGGTCTGGGCATGCTGGTCTTCATCAGGCTGCTGGGAAAAGAGATTGTGGGGAAGGAAGCTTAGCCCTTGTGGTGGTGAGTGGGGAGGATTCCCCCCCAGATGCTAGGGCTTTGCTGGCAGGTTGGGTGGCTGCTGGAGCACGTGCTGGGGCTCCTCTGATTTATTGACAGGGCCTGTAGGTATTGCATTAGGTTAAGTATTAACAGATCTCATGAGCCCCATTAGCTGTCCCCTTTTCACTCTCCAGTTGAAGAGTTACTGCTCCAAAATCTATAGTGCCTTGGCAGCTGCCTGGCTGATTCCCAGGTTAACCCTCACTGAGCCTGCTCCCTCAGGCTCCCTGCACAGATCAGCATGCATCTCACATGTGCCACCAGCCATGGGCAGAAAGTATCCCAGGCTGGTGCTGTCTTGCTTGCTCAGCAGCAAGACATGAGGTCTATTGGGCCATCATTATGGGCATGAGTTTCTGCCCTCCCTAGAGCAGCAGTCCTCTCAGCAGAGAGCCAGTCTCCATGGCTCTCCTTGCTCAGACATGCCAGGAACAGCTGGTTCCTGGTGCAGATCGCTGGGCACTGGGATATCACTCTGCTCCAGAAGTCTCTGATGGAAACAGCCCACAGGAGTGGTCTGTCTGGCTGAAGGTGGGCATTTGTCCACTGGCATCTCCATTAGCATCAGCCTCCCAGTTCCTTCCAGCAGAGTCCATCATCCCTCAGTGATGCAGATGCCATTCTCTATTATTGGAAACGTTAGGAAGAGTGACAGCAAAACTGCCACTTGGGACTTCCGAAGGGCAGACTTTGACTTGTTTAGAAGGTTACTCAACAAAGTCCCTTGGGATTCAGTTTTGAAGGGCATAGGAGTCCAGGAAGGCTGGACATTACTTGGGGAGGAAATCTTAAAGGCACAGGAGCAGGCCATCCCTACGTGCCTTAAGACAAGCTGGCAGCACAGAAGAGCAGCCTGGCTGAATAGGGACATATTGCTGAAGATCAGGGAAAAAAAGAGAGTTTATGGCCTCTGGAAAAGAGGGAAGGCCACTCCTAGTGAGTATAAGGATATTATTAGGTTATGTAGGGACATTATTAGAAGGTCCAAGGCCCAGCTAGAAATTAATCTGGCTTCCAAAGTAAAAGATTGCAAGAAAAGCTTTTATAAATAACAAAAGAAAGAACAAAGAGAGCCTACATCCCCGCTAGACCCAGAAGGAAATATAGTAACAAAAGACAAGGATAAGGCTGAGGTGCTTAATGCCTTCTTTGTCTCAGTCTTTAATAACAGTAACACCTGTACTGAGGGAAGCCAGCCCCCCAAGCCAAGAGAATGGGACCAAAAT
>VWZO01020098.1:190317-204844 GCA_013396975.1 Bucco capensis
CAAGAGGGACATTGAGGTGCTGGAGAGGGGACAGAGGCTCCCAAGCTGCTAAAGGGCTTAGAACATTAAGGCTGACGAGGAAAGACTGAGGGATCTGGGCCTGTTTATCCTGGAAAAGAGAAGGTTGAGGGGAGACCTCATTGCTTTCTATAACTCCCTGAAGGGAGGTTGTAGAAAGGCAGGGACTGGTCTGTTCTCCCTAGTGGAGAGTGATAGGACAAGGGGAAATGGATGGAAATTGTGCCAGGGGAGGTTCAGGTTAGATATTAGGAGGAATTTCTTTGCTGCAAGGGTTGTGAGCCATTGGAACAGGCTGTCCAGGGAGGTGGTTGAGTCCCCATCCCTGGAGGTGTTTAAGAGACAGGTAATGTTGCACTGGGGAGCATCATTTAGTGGGGTGATAGGACTAGGACAAAGGCTGGACTTGATGATCTTCAAGGTCTCTTCTAGCTGTAACTGTTCTATGATTCTATCTGCAATTCATCACAGCCTAGAAGAGATGTCAGCATCTGGGCTTTGCCAGGTCCTATGGTGGCATTCAAACAGTGGACACTAGTACTTGGTCAGATCAGTCCCATGGCCAGGACTCTCTTGTAATGAGTAGCCCAGGAGGGTAAAGCAGACCATAACAAACTGCTGGAGGTGTTGCATCTCCAGCAGGCAATGAGGGCAGCCATGGGGCTGCAGGTCTCCAAAGATCTTTGCTCTAAAGGCCACTGAGTGCAGGGCCAGGAGCAAGCACAGGAGCATCTGGTCTGACCCCACAGCCATGAGCTGTGACCCAGACTCCTCTTAGGGAGGATGTGTTTGCCAGATTCCTGCAGATCTTGGCCAGGAGGCAGCAGGGATGGGGAAGGCAGCCCTGCCCAAACAGTGTGCTCAGTCCCCACACTGTGAAGTGTTTGAGCCTTATCTCCTGTTGGAGTGCAGCTGGTTTCAGCTTCCTCCAGGAGAGGCTTCAGCCAGCTCCATCTCGCTGTGCCTCTCCATGGCAGACCAGAGCTGCATAACTCAAACCAGATACCAATGGTCTGGCAGAGACATCATCAGGAAGGACATTTTGTGGAGGTCAGAGTGACTCCTGCTGCCCTGCCAGGCCCCAAACCCTCCAGTTGACTGCCCACAGCCAGTGGTGACACAGGAGGAGCTGACCTGGCATGATCTGGCTCTCCTTCTCAAGCACAGCTCTCACTTCAACCAGCCTTGGACAGTTTCTGGAGCTCCCTGTAATGCCATGCTGGGAAGAACATCATTCAGACCTATTAACTGTTAAATGATTTTAATTACCAAAGATAGTAAAGTAGCCAAAAACATTACAGGGAGAGATGAAGATTAACCAACTGGACAAGGTCATTATCTGACCTGTTCCTCCTCTGCCCCTCTTCTCCTCCAGCAGGACTGGGAAGGCCTGTGCAATCCTAGAGCTGATGCTTTCACATCACGAGTTAACCAGACCTGTGCTCTGGACCCCTGCAGCTTGCTGCCCTCTCAGCCACCCTCCAGCACTCTGCCTGTCTCCTGCTGCTGCTGCAGGGATGCTGCTCTTGGAGAGAGAGCACAAGGGCACTGGGAGCTGCTGGTGGGGGTCTGGGCACAGCTCCAGTGCTGGGGCAGTATAGTTGTGCTGGAGCATCTGGGGTGAATGCTCTGCAATGGACAGATATGCTTCTCGTGGAGAACCATGGAACATCCTGAGTTGGAAGGGACCCAGAAGGATCACTGAGACTGATTCCTACTCCAGAAGAAGCCTCCTGTGGCTTTTAGCTGGGAGGCACTTCCCACTGTGCCTTGGGTGCTCTGCAGTGGACCTTGCTGCAGCACCCAGGACACACACGAGGCCAGGAAATCAGGTGCATAAAAAAAATGGTGCTTACTGTCACTGGTGTGGAGCTTCATGCCTTTAGATATCTCTTCAGCTATGGAGCTAAGTGACATCCTGAAGGGCAGTGAGGAGATCAGCACACAAACTAGGAAAGGATCCCAGGCTGGCCACGTCATTGTGGTGCTGAGGGGGTGTCAGCATTTGGCCAGATGCTCTTCACCATCCCATCAATAACTTGGCAGTAAATACTGAATCTCCCCAGATTAAATGTGTGGATGACATCAGGATTGGCAGAGTGGTGACTAATGAGGCAGTCCCAGGAGCTGGATCACTTCCCTCCCTGGGCCTAGTCCAGCAAAATAATGTGTGAATAGCCTCAGATGCAAAGTAGCACATCTTGAAGCAGGGCTGCAGGCTGAGCCTGGAGCCAGTACTAGCTGCTGAGGCCTTCAGAAGGTATGGAGGCTGTGAAGATGTGCACCAGAACCTAAGACAAGCAAGAACAGGGTAACAACCTGGATGGAGAAGTGCTGGGACAAGTGAACCCATCAACTGAGGTACAGTAAGTCAGGCTTCAGACCACTGAGCCTGGAGGGTCTGGCTGCATGCAATGGTACTGAGCAGTCCCCTAAGTGGGCAGCTCAGGACCAGGAGATTAATGTCACTGTGTGGAGGACCCACAGATGGAGAAAGCAAGAGAACCACTGGCACAAGCTGTTCGCAGATCAGAGCAACCTGTGTCCCTGGGCAGTGTCCATAGGAAGCAGGAAGCCAAAGACAGAGGCAATGGCTTTCCCTGGGGAGCAGCATGGGCAAGGATCAGCAGAATACTCTGCTGTCCTGCACTCAGAGCTTCTAGGAAACTGAAAAGATGAAGGAAGGAACCAGAAGTGATCAGACAGCAGAAGACTTTACGTGTGTGTGGACACTGTCTCAGTAGGATCTTGGTAACCAGGGAGGGTCACCCTGGATGAGGGAGATCAACCAAGGGATGCGGCCTGGAAGATGAAGACTCAAGTGAGAGATTATGTCTGGCCTCTGGAGCATGGATAGAAAGCCACTTGCACACATTGCCCAGAGAGATGGCACCTCCACCTTCATGATTCCACAGGCTCAGGTGACTTGAGGAGCAACACTCAGGCTTCTGTGAGTCAGAAGGAGCTGTGCTGGGAGATGAGAGCAGTCAGCCTCCTCCTTTGGACTGAGTCCAGAACCTGAGTCTAGCACCCTGACCCCTCATCCAAATGCTTCGGGGTGAGTGACCCCTCCAGGGAAGGTGCATCTCCACAGGGGGACTAGGAGGTCCTCTCCAGCCAAAAGCAGGGAGTTGCTGGCAGCCAGCTGGGAAATCACTCATCTGGGAAAGAGCCTTTTGATTGGAAGTATCTCCCAGGCACAGGCTAAGGCTCTTTAAATAAGCCTGTCAAGCACCAGCATTAACTTCTGGCAAGAGGAGGAGAAGGTATTAGTGGGGCTGGCTGGAGCTGTGCCCTGCATCCATTAGGCAGGGAAGGAGGAATGTGCCTCCACAACCTGGTGGGATAGCACAGCTGATCTCTGCTTGGCCTCCTGCCAGACAGAGCCCTTATTCCTGGGATCTGCTCCTGCCTTGGAGCTCCCTCCTCCTCTCAGGCAGAGTGGCAATGTCAGCAGGGCTTTGCAGACATGAGATCAGTAGCCCTGTGCACTCTGGGTGATGGAGGCAGCACCCAGCTCTGTGCATGGTGCACCAGGCATGTTTTGTGTGTGTTTGTGGCCACACATCTATAGGAAGGTATGTGGAAACTGGGCTGTCAACGTCCACTGACCTGAAACCCAAATCCTTCTCCCTCCCTACTGCTTAGGCAGCAGTAACTCTTCTCAAGCTACATGGAGCCCCTAATGCTCAGTCCTTCAGTGAGGTAGGCAATGAGGGCACAGATGCTAAGGGGTTAAACAAACAGCCTAAGGTCTCAGAGGACAGGTCAGGCCCAGGGCTGAGATGTCAAAGGTCCCAGCTCCAAACCCCCACGTTCAAAAGCTTTGTCCCTGCTCTCCCCAGGCTCTCTCATGCCCCAACCCCACACCCTGTCAGTTTGCTCTGCATGACCATGTTCATGCATGTGAACAGCAAATAAAAGTGTTAGCTTTTGGAAAAGAAGCTCCAGAGTGTGTCCCTGGGGAGTCCTTCCTTGGACCTGGTAGAGCTCCCTTCCTATCATCACATCCCCTTGCTGCTCCCAGCAAGCCCTTTGCCCAGAGCTCAGTGGTTGCTCTTTCCCAAATGACCTTCGTCACAGAATCACAGACTGATTTGGGGGTAAGGGACCTTTCAAGGTCATCTAGTCCAACTCCCCTGCAGTCAACAGGCACATCTTCAACTAGAGCAGGTTGCTCACAGCCCCAAACAGCTTAACCTGGAATGGTTCCAGGGATGGGGCATCCACCACCTCCCTGGGCAAGCTGGGACAGGGTCTCAACCCTCAGTGGAAAGCATTATAAAAAGAATTGTAAATCTCCCTCTTTCAGTTCCAAACCATCACCCCTTGTCCTGTCACAAGAGGCTCTGCTGAAGTGTCTTTCCCCATCTTTCTTATAAACTCCCTTTAAGTACTGAAAGGCTGCACTAAGGTCTCCCTGGAGCCTTCTCTTCTCCAGGCTCAAAAACATCACCTCTCTCAGCCTGGCCTCACAGTAGAGGTTCCAACCCTTGGATCATTTCTGTGGCCTTCTCTGGCCCTGCTCCACCAGCTCCATGTCTCTGCTGTGCTGAGGTGTCCAGAGCTGGACCCAGCACTGCAGGTGAGTTCTCCACAGAGCAGAGGCACAATCCCCTCCCTGCCCTGCTGGCCATGCTGCTGGGGGTGCAGCCCAGGATGCAGCTGGCTTTCTGTCCAAATCTTGCTTATCAAGATTCTCTCAGCCCATATCTGTATCCCAGAAGGCTTTAGCAGTCTGAAATCTTGTGGATGCTGGATAGGAATACGGAATTTTGGGGAGGATCCTCAGATTAGTGAAAAAAGAACAATAAGAAAAGCAAAGGAGGAAGAGCTCCACGGTTCTGTTGTGCTGCATTCAATGCAACAGAGCAGCAGAGCTCTGCTGGTGCCTAGGTCCCATGCAGATGCCACTCTATGTGACAGAAGATATCCCTGCTTCCTACAGACACCCCAGCATGCTCTTGGCAGCAATTGCTCCCGTGCAGGGCACTCTGAACCTGCTGGAGCTGGGCTGCCAGCTCAGGATGTGCCCAGGCCCTCTGCCCATGGCCAAGCCAGCAGGACTGGAGCCCTCCTGCCTCCCTGGCTCCTGCAGGTGGAACTGTTGGAGCAGCTCTGGCAGGGATTTACATCCCGCTGAAAACAAGAATGGGAAGAAAAGTGTTGGGATTAATAGGAGCCTCCACTGAAAGACTAACCACAACCAATGTGTTGCATGAGGGAAGTTTATTTAACAGAGCTCCCATTGTACACCCTGAGAGCGTGTTTGTCTTCATTAGAGCAGTAATTCATTATATGGCCTCTCTCACATTCAAATCAGAAGGAAGAATATTAAAAAAAAGTAATTATACTTTTCCAAGTAAAGCTTTATGGGTAAATTGTATGCAAATGGCTGTCTAAATCAGGGTGGCATATCTTAAGCAGATCTAGGAGTTGCAGAGGCTTCCACCGCATCATTGATATGTAATCAACATCGATGGATGATTCTGCTCCTTACTTAGGCAAATGTGAATGGCAATGCTCAAGGAGGTAATTGGTATTTATCACAATGGCTGATGGGGAAAAGCTATAATCTTGTTAAGGGTGGGACCAGCCTGTCATAAATCAAGCTGTTCAGAGGTTACTGCAAGGCTTTGTCACATTTGGGTTTCCAGATGCTTTTAATCACCTTTTTTTAACCTTCACCTCGTTTGTAATGTGGGCAAATCACCTTCAGGTCTTTGAAGGCCTCTCCTGCAGGTCTCTGTGCACTCAGGAAGGAACTGAGTGCCCTCATACCATTTGTCCACCCAGAGATGACAGCCCCTTTTCTCTAATCAAGAGAGTTTAATGAGATTTTTTTTTCCCGTCTAAAATAGCACTAGGAATAAAACATGAAATTGATCATTTATGTGCACCAGGGAAATCATGTCATTTGGAAAATAATTGAACAGGATTGGATGGTTCAGATTTACTGCCCAAACCACAGTCACCAGCTCTGGGGAACAGGCAGGGGAGAGCAGAGGGCATCCTGTGGCTTCTGGAAAGCATGGCTGGGTGCAGGACACTCACTCCATGGTCCTGGAGGGGACAGCCACCACCTTGGGTCCCTTGCAAATCCACCATGCTGTCCCAGGCATCAGAGACTGAGTCCAGATGCTCAAATCCCTCCCCAAAGGTCTTGGGTATGCAGCTGGGCTGCCCTGGAGAGCTGAAGGGTCTGGCTCAGCCCTGGGGTAGGCTGGGATAGATTTGACTCTGCAGCTCCCTTTCCCCACGTTCATTCCCCTAGGTCCTGGCTGTGACAACAGTGTCCATGCAGCCCTGTGTCCTCACTGTCACACAATGCTGGGGACAGCAGGGTCCCACAGAACCTCTGAGGTGTCAGGGCTTCCCAAATACAAAGATGACAGGTCAGGGCACACCCCCCACCCCCCCACCCCAGATGTTAGGCTAACAGGTGAGGACAATCCCAACCACCCCTCACCACACCCAGAGGATCCACAAGCTAACAAGACTATCACAGGTTCCTCTGAGGATCATTTGCTGGGACAGCACAGGGTTGGCCATGCTGCTGAGGGACCACCAGCCCCAGGACCCCCTCGTGCTTGGAGTGAAGGAGGCTGGGAGTGTGCCTCTCCTCCAGGCAAGGGAGGCACCAGGTGCCCCAGGTGCCAGGGCCCAGTTCTGCTCAACCTCAGAGGCACCCAGGCACCAAGCAGCCCATGGAAAACTGCTGCATGGCTGAGGTCACCAAAAAGCAGTTAAGAGTCCACTTCCTCTGATGCCTGCACAGCTTCTCTGTGCTGACAGCCACACAGAGCTCTTCCCAGCATAGACTTTGGCATGTCTGGGTGTTCCTCACCCACAGAAGATATAAGCATCAGTGTCTTCTGCCAGAAAGGAGGGTGGGCATGTATCTCTGTCAACTCTGAGCACACTTGCAGAAACAAGCTCCCTGCTCTCTGTACTCCTTTAAGAGCATGGCTGGTGTTGCTGCTGGGGTAAGGATTGCTGCACCTTCCAAGCCAATACTCCCTGTGCCACAGGCACCTGGAGCCAGACCAGCAGAACCTGCCTGATCTCCCAGAGCTGAGCCCTTGCACTGAACTAGAGGGGAAGCAGCTGGGAGCATTCAAGGAGCTGATGGGAAATCATGGCAGAGAAACACCAAAATGTCCAAAGTGACCTGAAGAGGATTCACAGGGGTGAAATGATTTCATTCATTAATGCCATGCTATTTGTTCCATCTTATTAACAAGTGGTAATGTGCCATGCAGAGGTGAAAAGCAGACACAGAAGAGCAAGGTGGACATTTGTCTTCTCCCGCACAAGGTAGCTGGGGAGCTGAAGTGGGGCACCAGCGAGCACCATCAGCCACAAGAGAGCCAAGCAGTTTAGGCATTGGAGAAATTAATATATTTTTCATCCCTTTCTATGTTTTTCTTTGGAAGAGGGGAGAGAGAGATCCATTTGTCTGTGTCAGAAACACGCTGTGACACCAGTGCATCCATCAAACACCACGGCATGTCAGGTCATGTCACAACATCATTCAAACATTAGATCTTGCTGATGAGGCTCTCACCATCAGTTCAGAGAGTGACTGATTCGACCTGCGAAGAGTGGAAGTTCCTCTGCCCTCTCTGCATGAGGAAGTACTAGTTCCTCTCTCTACAACTATCTGAAAGCAGCAAGGTGGGGGTAGGTATCTTCTCCAGGGTTAACAGTGAGAGCACAAGAGGAAAAGGATTCAAGCTGCAGCAGGAGAGGTTTAGATTAGATATAAAGAGAAATTTCTTGACTGAAAGGGTTATTAAGCACTGGTCCAGGCTGCCCAGGGAGGTGCTGGAGTCACCATCCTTGGAGGGGTTTAAGAAACATTTAGATGTGGTATTTAGGCACATGGTTTAGTGGCATGGGGGTGATAGGTATGGTTGGACTTGATGATCTTAGAGGTCTGTTCCAACCTTAATGATTCCATGATTCTGTGATCTTTTATTTAAGACATCAAGCCTTAATCCCATTAGAAGATTCACAGCCTCGCCAGCCTTAGCTAGAGAGATCCTTCCAGAGCTGGATGGATTTCTCCTGTGACACCTGCACCACATGCTACATGAAACCATTTGGAAAAAAACAACAACCAAGCCTCCTGTCTTCCCAACTCCTCTCTGAGAGCTTCTCTCTCCCTCTCTCCCAGTTCAGTGCCAGGTTTTATAGACTGCTCATGCTGTCGGGAATGTTTGCTGCTACTCTGTTAACTTGATGCTTGGCTGTTCCAACACTATTCATTTAAGGCCAGCATCTGGCATGTAGCAACAAGATGGCTGATGGAATAAAATTAGGCACGTTTATATGATTAACCAGAGCTCGGAGCCAGCATCACTCTCAGTTTATAACAGGTTGTGATATAGCCTGTAGGTTATGTATTGAACAGAGCAAAGCTGCATTCACAGGTTGGAGCACCCAGAGCGATGCACCTTTGGGTGCTGCTACCCAAGAGGATGCTGGCAGCCCCAAGGCCAGGTGCTGCAGGAGCCTGGAGGAGACATCAGTCAGGGTGCTTCAGAGCAGGGGGTGCTGGTGGCAGAGGATGGCTCTATCTAACCTGCCTGAATGAGCACAGGAAATGGGAGCCCGGCCACCAAAAGTAGCACCTGTGTGAGCTCAGGATACCAACCGTTCATCCTCATCTTGTGACTTGGTGCCAGTGTAACCCCAGCCATCTGTGAGCCTTACCAACATGGGCTCTTGCCCAGTAAGAGAGGCTGAGGTCCCCCTATTTTGTTTAGACCAGAGGATAATGAACCTAGGGTAATATGGACACCTTCTGTGCCTTGGTTTGGTGAGATGGCAGGAGGCAGCCAGAGCCCTCACCCTGAGCAGTGACAAGAGTTTCCCCACACACATGTGCAGCAGCCCTGGTCTGGACAGGCACAGCATAGCATGTCCCCTTGTCCCAGCACCATAGTGGGCTCCTGCTCATCCCCCAGCTCTGTGGGGCCACCACAGACCCTGAGCTGGAAGCTCCAGGTGCTCACTCTGGTCAGCTGAAGACCTGTATTTGGGCTCTTGCTGCTCAGCACCTCGGGAGCTGAGCTCACATTTAAACTAGTAATCCTGGGTGAGCCAGCTGGTGAGAGGGGAAGAGTGCTGGGCTGACTCCAGGGCTGCCATGTCAATAGGACATGAAAGCTGTGCCCCAAAGTATCCCACCCTAAGTATGCCAACAGAGCTGTGCTGGAGGGAATGTGCCCTACCCTGACTGGTTTGGGGAGGGTCAATGCAACAATCACCTGCCAGTCAGTTCCTCCAGGTTTTGAGGCACAATCCACAGGGTACAGGGTCTGTTCTCTCTGAGTCCCAGAGGTATCTGTAATACAGGCACAGCACAGGGAATGAGCTCCCAAAAGATTAGAAAATAAGAAAGGAAGAAAATGGAGACACTCGGCTGAACCTTTCAGTTCTGCCAGTCTCTGCCTGTTTCATTTTGCTTTTGTGCCATTGCATGTCTCACTACAGTTCAACAAAACTTGAGAGCAGAAGTCATCCTGAGCTGAGCAAAGAATCATTTAAGCTGTTCTTAAATTATAATTCCAATATATTCCTTTCTTGCAAAAAATGTTAGGTATTATCTTTTGCTGAAGAAAAATAGAGGATGAAATATCCTCCTGCCTGATGGCAGCTCTGGGTCTGTCCTGGTCCTGTTATGGTATGGTGCTTGTCAGGAAGTCCAACCATCATCTGCCATGCAATAGAGCAATGATTGATAACCATGTAATAATGCTGACCCAGAAAAGTACTACAGAGGAAGTAATCTTCCTCTGATGAAGACTGCCTACATAAGTCACATCAGAGTGTTTCACTGCTTCACTAGTCTTTAAAGTAGTTAATTGACCCAGCTAAGATGAAATGGTGTTCCTGAGTTTGCTGAGGAGGTCTCTGCCAGAGCAGATGGCAGCTGTGGCTCTGCTTCGTGCTGTAGTCACTGCTCACCTGCACATCCTCTGGGCTTTGCTGGGGTCTTCATCCACAGCTCACATTTCCACAACATGATGTTACTGGTCTCTCCAGCACAGTCCTCTACCCCTCCCCATCTCACCAGGATGTCCCCACTCCTAGGCACAGAACCCTACCCCCATCTCTGATGGGTTACATGCTGCAGCCTGAGTATCAGAGCCTGGGAACTAGGAACCAAGAATTTTCCAAGGGATACCAAACAGTGGCCAAGAATGTTTAAATCAACACTGGGAGTAGCTCTTTTCTCATTTATTACAAATTAAATAACTGTGTGCTGAGCTCTGTGCTGGGGTCAGTCTCTCTGTCTGCCACTCTGTCTCCCCTGCCCCTCCAATGAGGTTATGTATTTACCTATCTATTTCCATGTATTTCTTCTCCCAGTGAATGATGGCAGGGAGGCAGTAAAGTGTTATGTATTTGCAAGCCCTATAATCTTTAAAAGCACAGTGATGCATGCTCCAGATGAGAAGAGAGACTCCATCCAGTATGTTAATAGATAGCATTAGGGCAATAATGAAAAGCACTTGAGACAAGTAAGCCCCTATCAAAAGCTGAGTAATAGAGATGCACAGAGTGAATCACAATGCACCTCCTCTGCAGAAGATATTAAGATGTCTGCTTTAGTGCAGGCTCTATTCACTCCAACAGCTGCTTCATTTCTCTGATTAAAATGGGAGTGGGGATAGCTTTTCCAGCCATTTCCCCTTTTATCCAGTGCCTTCCCCAGAGCACAGACACCCACGATGTGCAGGGAGCAGAGGCAGCACGACATGCTGACAGATCCACCCTGGGCACCGAGGGGGTAGGACACATGCACACAAGGACACGAGCTGGGTAGCCATGTCCTTACACACACACACACACACACAGACATATGGGAACTACATCTTCCCCTGCACATGCAGCTCCCAGGCACCAGCAGGCACCTTCAGGCTTTCTGTTGGACATGGATCTAGCCTCTCATGACTAGCCCTTGGATATGCATCCCATGCTGTACACAGATGCACTCCCATCCCTGCAAGCCTGCCTCTCTGGCTCTCTCATCCCACCATGGGTCCTGTTCTCCCAGTTCAGCCTCTCTGGGATCGCATGAAGCCACCATGAGGTCTGGGTGCAGGGAGCCTCTCCCCACACCCAGTTACAGCCACGCAGTCAGATCCTGATGTGCAGCGAGCAGGGGAAGCCAAGACAGGCTGTGGGAGGAGACAAGGGTCAAGCATCCAGGATGGAGGAGAACTTTGCTGGGGGATAAGACAACAGCCATGAGCAGAGGTGTTGGCAGCCACAGGAGGGGGTGGGCAGACCCATGGTGGGACCATGCTAGAGGTACCAGGTGCTGAATGCACAGAGGAGGAAAATGTCCTGCTGCAAGGCCTACAAGGGCTCTCTGGTGTCCTGGGCTGGCACCATGGCTTTAGCATCCACTAGCAAGTGGAGTGCTGAAGCCCAAACCACTATCTGGGACCATCATTCCAAGACACACAGCCAAGTCCTGCTCTGAGGGCAACAGTGGGAAGCTGATAACCCCATGCCATAGGGACAATGAAGTGTTGGTACAGTTTGCAGTCGCAGTGCCAGCCCAGCCTTTGCCATGAGTACAGCAGGCTTGTGAGCAGGAGAATGAAGAGGCAGCAGAGACAGAGCTCTGCCTCTTGCTGTTGAGTCCCTGCTGCTGCCAGCCAAGGCTGTGGCCATGCTGCAGGTCTGTGGGCAAACTCTGCTGGGGCCCAAGGGAGCTGTGTGATACTTGCCTCCATGGCATATAAGCTGTGGGGCTGTGAGCTGGTGATAATGAGAGTCTTCCTGGAATGTCCTGCACTCATAAGACCTGCCTCCCATCTCACTGCTCCTCCAGAGCACAGCACACACAGACAAGCATCCTTACATACACATTACTAAAGACAGCAAACCTCTGACTTTGCCCTGGATAAGGCTGTAGCAAGAGAAGGAGACTGAGACAAACAGCAGGAATAGGCAGCCTGATGGTGGCTGACAACCATAAACAGTTGGGATATTATGCCTGTGATCAGCTTAGGCTCATTTCTGTTTATCAAAGACACACATGAGTGTAAATCATTCCCTCTGTCCACTGTGGGCATCCTACACCATCCCCACTAGCATCTGGAAAGGGAAAAGCTGTGAATCAAAGCCTGGTGCATCCCAGGAATTCCTCAACCCTTGTGTTGTACCATGCACAGGGATATGCTGCTGGCCCAAGCTCTGCTGGCCCTCTCCCTACCTCCTGCTCAGGGATATTTCTTCCTCAAGTTTTGGAAGTGGCAGCCAGGAAGAGCAGATGGACTCCAGTGGTGACAAAAGTGCCCCTGGGTGTGGCAGGGAATAGTCCTGGGGAGGAACAAGGCCCCTGGCAAAGGGGAGAGGAACTTTGGGAGGGTAGCAAAGGACTGGCACAAATGGTGAGCTCAGAGCTGCATCGAGGTGCTGCACCCACTGTTTCCCCATGCCCAGGCTGCTGCCCCTGGCCTTCTTCAAGCCTTGTGCAACAAGCAGGAGAGAGGAAGCAACTGAGAAAAGCTGCCCTGGTGGCAAGCCCTGAGTAACATCCCAGCCAGGGGAGAAATAAAAGGAGCATGAATGCATCAGTCACAGAGTGAGCAGGATCTGGAGTAGTCAAGTGGCTGTAGCATCGTCTCTGAGCTGGGACAGAGGCCATGAGCCCTGCACGAGGCCAGCCTGGGCTCTGCACAGCACCATCACCTCTCTGCTCAGGCTCCTCCCACCTGCTTGGTGCTTGTTTGGGCTGGAAGGGATGGCAGGCTGCCTGGAGCCTCATCATCCAGCTAGCATTGGGCAGGTGCAGGCACAGTGGGAGCATCCTGGGTGGGAGCCCTGCAAGTGGGAGCAGAGCATGGAGCTGCTAGGAAGGGAGGTGGGCAACTGGAAAGGGCTCCTCTGGGGTAGGACAGCTGAGTTCTCCTCCTTGCTCTGCCAGGGTGTTTCAGGTGGCACAGGAAAGAGTTTTCCCCACTTGTCAGCTTTTGTGATGCCCAGGACAAGTGTTTGCTGTACAAGAGCATACAAAGAGCCTCTCAGGGAGATGCTGGGTACATGGACCCTGCAAAATAGACTACCTCAGACCTTGAGCATCACTAACACTACAGGGAAGCTTCAGAGAAGCACCTTGGGGATGTCCCTGAGGCCTATGGCTCAGCTCTAGAGGAAGATGTTCCAGGACTGTTTTCCCTATTGATCTCAGTTTTGGGGCTGGATCAGCCTTACAGGAGCACAGTTTTGGGTCCAAGTCTCTATGAAAGCTGTTTACTAAGAGTTCAGCTTAAAAGCTGAGAGCCTTGCTAAGGAGCAACTGCAGTGAAGGACACCACCCAGCAGAAAACCCTGGAGAAGCAGGGGAGGAAGCTGTCATCTCCCCTGGCACCTCCAAGCACATTGCCAGGTGCCCAGGAAAAGGCAGGGAGGCCTCAGCAGGGACCTTCAGCACCACGTCTGCTGCTGACTGCCAAAATTAACATCCCTGACAAAAGGCACGATCCTGAAATTGCACCACCAAGCAGATGGATTGCTGGAGTAGGAGAGGTAATGGAAAAGATGAGTAATTCAAGAAGAGAGTCTAGTGCCAGCTATCCAAGTGCTTGGCTGCTGGAGCATGCTGGGAACCTGGAGTACTGCCTGTCGCAGGGCTGGATTCCTCCAGCTCTCCAGCCAAACCTGACGGGACAGAGTTAGCAAGTGGGGCTGGGGACAGAGCATGGGGCACAACCAGCTCCAGTGCCACAACCAGCAACCCTGGCCCTGCTGGGGACAGAGCATAGTGCCACCACCAGCTCCAGTGCCACAATTAGCTCCACTGCTCTGGTGACACAATCAGCTCCAATGGCCCAGCTGAGGACAGAGCATGGTCACACAAGCAGCTTCAGTGCAACAACCAGCTCCCCTGGCCCAGCTTAGGACACAGCATGGTGACACAACCAGCTCCCCTGGCCCATCCTGGATGGGTTTGTCCCAGGGTGGGTAGGCACAGCATCTGGCAGCTGCCTGTGCCCTCCCCACCCCTAGCAGGGCTGTCATGCTGATGGAAGCTCTGTGGAGTGCTGACTGCATACTGGGAGCAGCTGTGCTGCAAGGAGACAGCACTTGTGATCTCTCCATAATCCCTGCCATTTCCCTCTTCAGAAAGCCAGGAACACATGGATATCCAGCCAGCTCCTGTCCAGCAGAGGAAAGGGGAGCTAGAGGAGTGCCTTTGTGCTACTCCACTTTAAAGATCCCAGTGAAATGCCTCCCCAAACCAGCCCCAGCCAACAACAAGCTCTTTGAGCACCCAGTTATCAGGAAAGCCCTGACAGTGAGACCTGTGGGAGCTGGCTCAGCCCTTGGCTGGTGACTCACAAGAAGATCAGAGATAGTATGGGTTTTTTTTCTGGCACTGAGCAGAGAGATGGATGTAAACAGGGCCACCATCCTTGCTGTCTGGTAGCATCCTCACTGCAACCTGTGGGGCTCATCCTGGGGGGGGGGGGGGAAAGGGGGC
>VWZO01020098.1:204867-235144 GCA_013396975.1 Bucco capensis
GCTGGGATCCCTGCCCTGCACACAGGGACAGCACAGATCCTGCCAGCACAGCCACATTGATCAATCACAGCAGAGAAATCAACGTCCCCTCTAAACCAAGGAGACCTAACCCCACTGCCTCCACCGCAGCTCACCCTGGCTTGGCACTAGACTGGGATAATGTATGTTTTTTTCTTTTTTTAGCCCAAGTGCACTGCAATAATCCACTTTTCAGCACTATGGCTGCTGCTACATGAATGTGACAAAGCATGTTAATACTGGACACCTGAAACCAAACCTGATGTGGAAAAAAGAATTTGCAGCTGAAAATTTGGACTGCTCATGTTGCCCAGCCCTGGAGGTCCCTGGGGTCAGCATCTTCTCCAGCACACACTTCCCATCATGTTGTGCCTTGAGGCCACCTTGGGTACATGGGGACATCAGGACCAGGGCCCAACTCTGCACCTCCTGAGGCCAGCAGCACCAGGTATGTCGTAACTTCACAACAAATGCTTTTTGGCCCATGCCCTGCTCAGCTCTCTCTGCAAGTCCCATCTGACACACTGGAGGACAGTTTAGGCTGCTCAACATCTAGGCTTGGCTGCTCCACCCTTTTAAAGCTGCTGGGTAATAAAAAAGAAGGCAAGAGAACGAGGGAGGCATAAATCAGTCAGTGGTGTAAGGGCCTTATCTCAGAGCAAAGCCTTGCTGTCCCTAATGGCTCACACCTCTACCCTGCTGCAGGGATGGCTGCAGCTAGATGTGCTTTGCTGCCTGCTCTCTGCACTCCAGCCAAGTGGCCCTGCACAGAGCTGTGCTCACCCCCCTGGGGTGGCCTGGGGGGGTCCAAGCAGCACAGTGCCTTTGGCTGGCTCAGGATGCAGGGGACTGAGAGCTCCTTGCTCCTGTGCCTGAGCAGGTGCTGCGTCGGGAGGCAAAGTCCTGCTGTGTAGCATCAGGAAGCTGCTGTCCAGAGAGGCTGAACAGAGTGATGTGGGCTTGCTCTAGCCTCCATCCAGCAGCCAGAGCATCCCCAGGGCTGGGGGAACCTCTGGGTGCTGCAAAAATCTGCCTGGCTAGCATCAGCCCAACTAGGTGGTGTGCAGACAATGCCATTTCATAGGTAAGGCAGCATTTAATATGATTTATTTACTGTCATCTTTTTGTGTAGGGCTGTGAGGGGACTTTGCCATGTTCCCTGCCCCCCAAGCAGTGGCACCCATCAGGCTCTGGTAAATAGCCCTTGGCAGAGAAGGAGCAGGAGATCAGGTGTCCTGTGAATATGAACAGGATGTGGATGTGAGCAGGAGCCAAGCGTGAGGTCCAGGTGAGAGGAGAGCACATGGGGCTTGGGAGGCATGTGGGAAAGGACTTAGGGCAACACTCTTGGCACCCCAACATGTCACTGCACCCCCAACATGTCCATAGCCTGTGAGGGGACAGGGGCTAGAGCTGCTCTCCCACCCTGTGAGGGAACAAGGACTAAAGCTGCTCTCCCACCCTGTGAGGGGACAAGGGCTAAAGCTGCTCTCCAGCCCATCTCTGCCATGGAAAGGTGTGTGCCTGTACCAGAGAGCAAAAACAAGACCTATGTGTTTAAACTGGCAAGTTGTGTGTTTGTCATCGAGCTGTAAAATGATACCCTAACAGATGAGGACAGGAACTTCTTGGAAGGTTTGAGCACAGACAGCAGGAGTGGGGGAATAGCATTTTGCTTGATTTCTTTACATGCAATCCAAGGTCTTATTTTTTTTTTATCCTGCAATGTTATATTTTTCTATCCAAAAATGGTTATGAGACAGCCAGCCCACCAAGGCAAGAACCACCATTCAGTCTGAGGGCAGAGCATGACACCACAGGCTGAGGGTTTCTAGCTGGGATGCAGTTAAATGCACAACTAATAAACACTGGGCTGGAGGGGTGATGAGAAAGCAAACCAGTGGCTGGGAGCAGTGGGAATAGGTGTACCAGTGTGTGTACAGGCACCATCCAAGAGCTTGCATCCCAAATGAACTCTGAACACCAGCTCTTTCCAGCTGACTAGCTGCGTGGAGATGCAGAAGACATCAGAGCCATGCAGATGATTCTGAGCAGCAGGCTTTGCCTGGGCTGCATTGTAGGGAGAACACGTGCTTCAAAGCAGCAGCCAGCTCCTGTTTATCACCAGAATGTAGTACCTATTCCAGTGGGTGGATAATTTTAGGTGAATAAGAAAATGCTGTTTTCCTTTGGGTTGATGCCATGTGCTGGTGGAGATGATGCTTGCAGCAGTGACTTTGGTCGGGTAGCAGCAGCTCGAGCTGGTGACTTCTCCCTGGTGGAACTGTCACTCCGAGGTGGTGCCTTGTTGGGCTGGAGAGGGATCTGGTGCCAGCCTGGGATGCTGGAGGGGGATGTGCATGGCACAAAGCAAATGGTGACTTGTTCTCTGTGGTGCTGTGACTATCAGGAGACGGAGTGCATGGAGTGAGGAGATGCATCCTGCTGAAATGAAGGATGTTCTCTTGTAGCTTAAATTAAGGGAAGATTCCTAAAAAAAATCTTAAACAAAACCAGAAAGGTTTATTCTCTCCAGTCCTCCTGTGAGATGTCAGCCAGCATCTCAGCTTCATCTCAGCTCTTAGTTTATCTTGAAAGATTGCAAATATCTGAGCAACAACTGGAGTGTCCCCAGGGGAGTCTCAAAGTGAGAGAGTCTTGGGCTCTGGGTACTAACCCGACATGGTTCCAGTCCAACTCACAGACTGCTCTTCATCTTCATCACCTAACAGGCAGCCCTGAGAAGAGGGTGAGTGGGCAGGGCAGGTGAGTGAGTAGGGACCACACTCATTGCTCAGGGCATCAGCAACAAGCTGCCCTGCTGTGGGGATCCTCCACCCAGCTGCAGGGATCCTTCACCCAGCTGCAGGGATCTTCCACCCAGCTGCAGGGATCCTTCACCCAGCTGCAGGGATCCTCCACCCAGCTGCAGGGATCCTTCACCCAGCTGTAGGGATCTTCCACCCAGCTGCAGGGATCCTTCACCCAGCTGCAGGGATCCTTCACCCAGCTGCAGGGGTGTGCTGAGGGCAGCTGCAGAGCCCCTGGCAAGCTGGGTGGTCAGCTGAGCACTCACCATCTGTGAGACTCGGTCCTTGTGGTGCTTTATGACCATTGCCATGTCCCAGTGCAAGCACAGACTACCCCAGGGAGGTCACAGCCTGCCCAGCTGGGGGATAGAAGAGCCTCAGGGAAGGGAGACACACGTTTCCCACCCCTGAGGGCTCTCCCTGGGGGCACACCTCATTTTGTGTGGGAGGGGAAGGGATGGGAAACCTCAGCTCCTGGTGTCAAAAGGACTGTTAGAACAGGTGGAGTGAAAGGAAAAAGCCAATACCAGTGGAACAACTATCCTCCAAGAGTCAGGTGGTGGATCAAAAGCCCATTAGACAGGAAGGCATAGCTTTTCCTGACCACAGGGTGTTGCAGGCTCTGTATTACGGTTTAATGATGCATGGCACTAACAGTCCTGGGCATTGATATTTTCCTCCAGCAATGTTCATCTATTGCACAGTGAGGATCAGGTCATGGAGCCCAGGTTGTGTCTGCAGTGCTTCCTCACAAACTTCCTTCACAGGCTGAGAGCCAAGCGGGCCAGTGTCCAGTCACAAAGTGAGACCACAACGCAAAGCTCATTCAACCAAGGCTCCCAGCAGTGATACAGGGCTGACAGTGATGGGACATCATGAGGATCATGAAGAGTTCATGGTCAGCTGGTGTGTTGCAGAATGGAAGGGATCTGAGATGGCCAATTTCTGGACACTCTGGGGCTTGTGGTTTGGAATGCTGTCACAGGAAGGACAGACCAGCTCTTTGGACCCTGCTGTGACTGTTGAAGTGCATGGACATGGCTGTCTCAGGTCTCAAATGTGGTGTCTAGTAGGGTCATGATGGGCTCTGTGCTCCACGATCAGCCCAGGAATGTGGGAAACACCCCTAAGCATCCAACCTGCTGGTCTCTACATAAAATCACATTGGTCCAGGCAAGGCAGATGCCAGGTGCCAGGGACCATCAACAGAGAGCCATTTGTACAAGTCAAGCCACAGAATCATAGAATGGTTTGTGTTGAAAGGGACTTTTGGAGGTCATCTAGTCTAACACCTTTGCAGTCAGCAGGCAGATCTAGATCTTCAACTAGATCCGGTTGCTCAGAGCACCAAGGTCCAACTAGACATGGAATGGTTCCAGGAAGGGGGCATCTACCACCTCTCTGGGCAACCTGGGCCAGTGTCTCACCATCCTAAGTGTAAAAAATTTCTTCTTTATATCCAGTCTAATTCTTGCTCTTTTTAGTGTCAAACCATCACTGCTTGTCCTGTCACAGCAGGTCCTGCTGAACACCCTGTCTCCATCATTCTTGTAGACCCCTTTAGGTACTGAAAGAATAAGGTAGGAATAAGGGGATGGGGCCAGCAGCACTCCATCCTGCTCTGGACCACTTCTCACCTCCACTTGCAGCTCATCATGGCGTTGCTGAAGCACCAAGGCAAATGGAGCATCAGAAGCAGAGCAGTGTGGTGTGCTGCAGGGCAGGGAGATCCCAGCTCTGAGCTATGGGCTGGGTGCTCTAAAAAGCCTGACACAGCTTGGGCCTGAAGCCAGGGCATTGTGTCCTACCCTCACCCACTCAGCCCAAAGCAGAGCAGGGGACATGCTCAGCAATGCCCTGATCCAGCACTCATGGACCAGCAGCCATCTCCAGATCCTGATGGAGTGCTTCACATCCCCCCAGGCAGCTCAACAGGCACCATTCAAAATGTGTCACGGAGAGCAGCAGCTTGCCACAACAAACTGCAGGGCAGGGACCCAAATCCCCAGCTCCAGGGACCCCATTGCTCATGGCATCCTCTCTCCCTGGGCTCAGTGGTGTGGCATGGAGCATCCCATGGGGGGTGTGCACCTGGGTGTGCCAAGGGACACGTGGGGAGGGGGAGAGGTCTGTGTCTGTGTCTCACACACTTGTGTGAGTGTTAGGCTTCAGGGCCCCTCTCCCCTGCCAAGGTGAGGGACATCTGAGGATATAGCTGAGTTCCAGCCCAGAGCTCTGTGGGCTAACCAAAAACAGATGTATAAAAATAAACAGAAATACGAGAGATGTGATTACCAAGGAAACACATTTACATACAGGAAAAGGTCCAAAAGCACTGTCAGTTACTTCCCTTATTTATTCACATTTATAGAAATGCTCCCACCCAGAGAGCTGGGCTCACTCATGCTCAAATCACAAGGAATGGAGCCTGCTGGACCCTTGCCCCATCACCCACCACCAGCTTACTCTGCTCCCACAAAGGAAACTCACCCCTCTGACAGGGTATGCAGGGATGGAGACTGCTTCCCTTCGTTTCCCATCTCTGGCACAGATTTGCCATCAGCTTTCCTGGGACTCCCCTGGGGAATGGTTTTCTGGGCTGGCAGTGGGGCAGTCCCTGCCTGCACCCAGCCCTGGGTGGCTGTGGGGACAATCAGGCACTCAGAGCTGTTGGGATGGAGGAACAGGGGCATTGCTGAGGCAGGGATGTGGGGAATTTCTCTGTGCAGTTGCCAGCAGAGAACCTGAAGGGGGAAGACAGAGGCAGAGGCAAATCAGATGAGCAGCATTTTAACTTGCAAGAAATGGAAATCAGAAGAGTGAATTTGGGTCATGCCAAAGCATTCCTTCTACAGGAAATGAAATGTTTTACAAGCCTTTCCTTCCCTCCCTTGTTTTTTCCTTTTATGCTTTCTTTTGAGGGGCTTTTGCAATAAAAAAGTCTCATTTAGAAAATGGAGAAAGAGAATGTTTTGGTTGTCCTTTATTCCTGCAGTTGCACCCTGAATGCAGCTCTCACACCCAGCTCCAGTCCCACCAAACTGCATTTGAGGCTCATTTACCAGCCACCAGCAACAAAATCCTGCATTGTTTTGGCTGCAATTCTCTCCCACCATAATCTTCATCTCAAACCCTTCCCCATGCCCACAAGAACCCAGGCACTGAGCAGTGACCTGAGGGGCTGACATGAAGACAAGACCCAGCTCTGGTGGAAGAGGCAGCTCCATCCCAGCCTCCAGGAAGCTGAGCAAACCTCATGATGTCCTGGGAATGACTACAGAGGAGATTGGTTTGAAGAGCAGATTTGTGCAGTGTGGTGGGGTGGGAGGGAGGATGCACTTGTTTGTTGTGCAGTTTTGCCTAATGTTGTGACATGCATGGTCTTCAGACCACTGGCCTCGACTCTGGAGATGTTCTGCTCTGGGATGACCAGCCCAGCTCTAGACAGGCAGCCAGTGACCACAGAGCATCTACATTTATCATATGCAAGAAGAGCCCTGAGGCTGCCCTGCCATGGCTAAGAGGAATATTTGGTATCATGGACCTTGTGTTACTGCTGAACTCCTGGTCCACGTTGGGTCCTGTTGGCTCTGTGGAGATCCTGCAGGACCAAGGGCTGGTGCTAAGTTCTCCAGCCACAGATGGAGGCTGAGGGAGGGAGGCTGAGCCAGGAATGCCCACTGCCTCACCCATGGCAGCCTCCAGCAGCAGAAGGCAGCTGCAAGATGACACAGTTTGCTGCTCTGTTCTTGCACTACCTTCTGCCAGGTAATTAGAGCTGACAGGGTGTGTGCTGAGTTACTGGATAATTGCCCACACACCTAAGGTGTGGTGGAAGTCAAGAGGAGAAGCAAAATCTTCCTCCTGACCTAGATGCAGAGGTGGTGCCCAGCAGCAGTGGGATGAGGAGGTGGAGAGGAGGAAGCAAGTGATGAAATGATTCTGTGGGCACAGTACAAGCCCAGCCTTCCCCCAGGCACTCAGGAGAGGAGGCTGAAGGAACACCAAATCATGCTGGAAGGGGAAGGCAGAGTGGCTCCCAGAGCAAGGCACAGAGCTGGGCAAGAGCATCTGTGCACAGAGGAGGAGCTGGGGGCAAGCAGGGTGACACACTCCCTCTGAGTCAGCCCTGCCACCCTGTCACACCAGAGGCTGTATTAGCAAAAGCCTCACATGCAGGACCAGGAAGGTGATGCTCTGCTGGCCACCCGTGTTCATGCCCACATGTTCATTTGATCAGGTTAACTGGCTCATTTGCCTAGAAGGAGAGTGCCAAACACTAATGGCTTTGGACAAGCAGCCTGTACAATGCTTTGCTCTCCAGCCCCTCTGGGGGCTGCCTGCAGGTGCTGCTGAGCTGGCCTGGCTTAAGGCAGAGGGGCCGGGGCACTGCTACCAGGAAACATGCCAGGAAACATGCCAGCCAGCAAGGGCTTCTGCAGGCCTTGGCTCAACAGAGCACTGTGGTTCCCGTGGTGCAGGGGGACTGGCTTTGGTACTGCCCAAAGGAACAGGGATAGGTCACTGATTCTAGCTCACAACCTTGGTAAGCACCTGGAGAATAGAGATGAGGGCCAGGATGCCCCTTTCCTTCCTTCCAACATCTTCTCAAGCTCACCTCCAATATCTACAGGAAGTCTGGAAGTTACAGCATGCCCTGGAGTACCTGGAGTACCCTAGCATGGGCAGGGGTGAAACTCTCACAGCACAGAGGAAAGCAAAGTCCAGGTGACTGTCCCATCTTAACCCTGAAGCTGCGAGAGCCACCAGTGCACCAGCATCAAGCAGGCCTGTACCACTAGCCAAGCATCACTAGCATCAGCATTCAGCAGGTGAGTAGTAACTTCCAGTCTTGGTAACCTCATTACGCAACAGGAGAAAAGATTCTTGGTGCTACATAGGCAGTCTCCTGCCTGAGAGAACACAGAAACCATAGATCTGTGTCTAGGTTTTCCTTGCAAAGGCCTTACATTGACCCTTCCTACTTGTGTCCCTCTCCTGGCTTCAGCCTCCCTCCCCACCCAGCCTCACTGTTTCCTGCTGTGCTTGGCTCAGGGCATACCCGTGGTGGGGACCTGGAGCCCTTCCCTCCAGCCCTTCCCTCTTGCAGAGATGTTAGCTCCAGGCAGGCTAGGTCATGTGTCCCTCCTCACCCTCTGAGCTCCCCTGGCCAGGCAGCCTCATTGTCTGATTTGCTTTGTTTCTCAAAATCTGCCTGTCAACATCCAAACCTTGGCAGAGACCAATTCAGGTCCACACCAGTCCATTTAAGAGATGCCAAACCAAACCAACCAGATCAGTCTGAGGTTATCATCTGGACCAAATTATCATTATCTTCTTTTGTTCATTAGCAAAACAAACCCCAGACTGGTCTCCCCTGTTTCTGGCTGGTAGAGCAATCTGACCCTGCTCAAGGATATCTGCAGCACTTGTTCTCCCATCTCTGCCATGGAAGATAATTTCTCTCATTTCCACAGTTCCCAGGATTACTCATTCCTCCTGGATGAGGCCTTCTAATTCTTCCATTTTATTGCTCATATTCCTGGCATCCATACAGAAATACTTGAGCTGTTTCTGCCTGGTCTTATCTGAGCTCTGAGCCCAGGAGGTGCCGTCCCTTGGCTGGCTGGAAGTCCTGCTTGATGCTGGCTGTTGGCAAGGTAATGCTCTCCTATTCCTCACTGCCCTTTGCTCTTCCTTTCTTGGTTGTCATGCTCCTACTGACGTGTTCATCCTCCTGCTCCATGTGTATTCCAGGCAGGGTGCAACCAAGGCCAAGAAAGGAAACACTCACTGAGAGAGTCCCAAGACTCATCCACGGGGAACATCAGTACTTATCCTTCTTCCTCCTGATAACCTCCTTTTAATATTATCCACTGCAGACTCACCCTTCACAAGTTCTTTATCCACTTTAATTCTCTGATCCCATCTTCTCTAGGTTAGCTAATGATTTCCCATGGGTACTTTATCCAATAGTTGTTTAAATCTAGGCAGACACAATGCAGTTCTTTGCCTTTGTGAGGCAAGCCATGTCTTGCTTCATCCCTGACAAGCTACCTTTGGCATTTGATTCCGTTTTTCCATACATCTGTAGTTTAGTTTAGCTCTTGTCCCATTTAACATAACCTCAAAAACCTTGTGCAGAACACTGGCCAGATTAGTTACCCTGAATTTATAGGTTAGGATACACGTTTTACAGTCTTCAGTGTGGTGGCAATGCTTTGGACTGGCTTTTTGGTACCAGCTCTGCTCCTTCATGAACCATTTCTTCCAGGACCCCAAGCTAGAAGTAAGCTGGTTCCTCCTAAATTCAGCACATCCAAGTGCTGGAGCTTCCTTCTCACCAAGTCAGTGGTCATTTCCATTTCCATACTACCATTCCTGTGGCCAAAAAGAGCATCATTCCCAGTGTCAGTGCAGTGTTCAGGCAGTGTGAAAGCATGGCAGCAACATCTTTCTTCCATCCTCCTATAAGCATCTAAGCCTTCTCTTGCTATAAAGCCCACTTACTGCTTGTGCCAGCTTCAGCCCCAGAAGACTAGGCCCTAAGACTAGGCCCCAAAGTTCACAGGAAAGACCTCACATTTAGTAACAACTCTTTTCCACTTACGCTTTCCTGTGGCAAAGCCTCCTTCATGAAGTTCACCACTCTGACCCTTCACCACTTAGAACAGAAAGAAGCTGCAGGACGCATTCAGGCACACAAGAGCTGCGACACTGAGGCAGAACACATCCATCCTATTCAGAAGCTCAGAGATAACAATCCTCCTCTCTAACATTGTTGTTTTCAGGAACACCTTAAAGACACTTTGATTTTCCATTTCTTATGTCCTTGTTACACAAAAGCAACAGAGCAGCTCTCCACACAAGCACCATTAGCTACTTAACACATCAGTGTCAGAAAGAACAAAACCTAATTTTATGGCTGTTCCTTGGGACCAGCTCATCCATCTATGCAGGGATACACCAAACTCGAGGTGAAACACCACCTCTGTAGGCATTTCCATGGAGGGGACTCTTGTGAGATGCTTTTATCAGTCAGCACCATCACCATCTCTTGAGGACTTCATCCCATTTCCTCCTTCTCTTGACCAAAACACAATACATGAAGTGCAGGCTCCAAGCTCATTACAGACATGGTCCAACAAAGCTACCCTCCTGAGCCAACCTGATCTACAACAGAGGAATTTGCTCCCTATTTTGGGACATAAACCCAAGGAACCCCAATCACAAGGCAGATACTACCAGAGGAAAGATGTGTTCACCTACAGACAAGTCCATCAAACTCAGGATAAGGCAGGCTCAGGTGTTAGACCCAAAACCACAGCAGAAGCCGTTCAGTGTTTCCCAGCAGTCATTTGTGATGCCATTTTTCTGCTCCTTGCCTCCTGGCCCCTGGGCTCTGCTTTGTAAGAAAAAGTTCCACGATGAAACCAGCCAAAGTCAGAAACCTCCAAGAGACATGAAAATAGCAGAATGTAAATGTTGTGGAGGCTTGAAATTTCAAGTGATTTACCGGTGTCAAACCCGTAAAATCAATTTGGCAGGTGTTCTCTGGTTAAAATTAGTTTTAACTGAGAGCTGGAGGCTTTCTTGTGAGTGTCTCTGAGCATTGTTTTGGATGCACAAGGCATAAGCATGACTGTGTGCAGGCAGTGCATGGATGTGTGTCGCACGGTGTAATCCTCCTGGTGTGCCTGGGAATGCTTTGTGGGCACGCTCAGAGAGCTCTGCAGGCTGGAGCCGTGTGTCTGGGTCCTGCAAAACAGCATCTGCAGAGATTTTCTGGCTTTTAATAAAATCCCCACTTTCCTAGGGTCCTGGATTGGTCTGTGTGGTCAGCAGGGTGGTGGGGGCAGGTCCATGCAGGTTTGCTCTCAGGATAAGCCCTGCCAGCAGAAGTAGCTTCAAGAGGCTGCAAGGATGAGAGGGATCTGGTGAACTCATTGCATCTAGAAAGGTTGAGAACATTAGGGTTGTTCAGCCTGGAGAAGAGAAGGCTCCAGGGAGACCTTCCTGCGGCCTTTCAGTACTTAAAGGGGCCAAAAAGTAAGAAGAGGACTTTTTAGCAGAGCCTGTTGTGACAGGACAAGGGGTGATGGTTTTAAACTAAAAGAGGTGAGATTTAGACAAGATAGAAGTGTTTTACACTGAGGATGCTGAGACCCTGGCCCAGGATGCCCAAAGAGGTGGCATAGGTCTCATCCCTCGGATCATTCCACGTCAGGTTGTTTGGTGCTCTGAGCAACATGACCTGGTTGAAGATGTCCATGGTGACTGCATGGGGGTGGGACAAGGTGAACTTTAAAGGTTCCTTCCCACCCAAACCCTTCTGTAATCCTATGATGTGATGGGTTCTGATCACTGTGTCCACGGCAGTTCCAGTCCATGCTGCCCTTCCAGCAGACCTGAACCTGACTGAATGCAAGGTGGAAATACTCTGTGTTCCCCCTGCCCCAGACACTGTTCCCTGCTCCTCCTGCTCCTGCCTTTCCCAGGCACTTCCTTGCTAGATTAAGACTCCACTGAACATTTGGGCTTCCCTGGAGGGGTGAAGGATTTCTGTGAGAGGATGGAAGTGATGATCTCCAGACAGAGCTACATGATGCAACTCCACCTCTTCAGAGAGGAACTAGGCAACTGCCTGGGTGGACCAGTGCAGCATCCTGCCTGCCTCAGCACCTGCTGTACATACCATGGCTTGGGGACAGCAAGTGCTGCCGCAGCCATGCCCACCTCAGCTCCAGCAGCAATGGGAGCAGAGCTCATCCTGACCAACTCCTCCAGCTTCTTCACCCCTACCCATGTAGGAGTAGGGTCATATCTTCTCCTGACTCCTTATTCTTTCTCCCAAGGAGCCTGACAGATACAGGAGAGGGATTGGGGGAAGTTGGAGGAGAAAGGTGGTTGTGTTTGCAGTGGTAGAATTAGGTGGCTGCAGAATAGAGTCAGTGAGTCTTAAGGGGAGATGAGTGCAGACCTGGAGTGCACATCCCACACTCCACGTATGAAAGAAAGGCATAAGGAGATCTCCTCCTTTATCCTGATGTTTCAAACCCAATTGGTAATGTTTGCCAATGCAGTTCACCCTCCCTGGCACTCCACAACCCCCTCTCAAACCCCCTTGGCCCTAGACTCCCCTTGTAGGCCCTGCTCCTGTATTGCCACAACACTTCGCTGGGAAGACTAGAGGCAGTGCTGGAGCATCCTGCAGTATCAGTTGAGAGGGCCTGGCTATCTCCTTCACAGCAAGCCAGGAGGGCACCATCTGCCTGATCAAACCTTCATGAACAGATAAGGCTCAGGCTTCAGCTGTCTGCCTTGCCCTTTCCTCCAGAGGAGATGACAGTCCTGCTGTCACCAGAGAGCGGCTGCACAGCCCTACCTGCTCATCCTGCTGTCTCTTGAATAACTGCCACATCCCAGCCACCCCAGTATACCCCACCCACCTGCAGTCCTAAGTGTGCCACAGTCTGCTACTGTCAGCCTCAAGAAGGGACTCCCATACTACATCCCATCTTCTCAGGAGACCCCAGTGAAAACCAGTGGAATCCAGTATACAACCCCCTACGCATTCCAGCATCCCAGTCTACCCCACCTAGTGACATGCTGGAATCCCAGGATGCCCAAAGCACCCTGCTGTACTGCAGGACCCTGCAGGACCCTACTGCACTGTGGGGCTCCAGTGCTCCCAGGTGCAGGGTTGCACTATAGCACTCTCTGCAGCAGTGCCAGCAGACTACTTCCCTCTGCAGTTCCCTCCTCTCTCCATCCCTTGCATCCAGCTGACTGGTCTGGAGGTGATATCTTCCCATCAGCAGGTCATTCAGCAGGGACTCTGTCCAATGGTGCTTGTAGCTAGTGTCTGCTGCACCAGCAAAGTCAGGTATTTTGGGAGCTGGTGCTAAGGACACCAGCAGCCAGGGTCTTCTCCTCTCCATCATGGTGCTGTATGGCGGCTGAGGAGGAGCAGCCTTCAGAAAGCAGGTGTTGAGTCCTTCAACACATTTTATAGGAGAAATGTAGTGAACTCCATTGCTCCTGTCAAATCATCCTGTCGTGTTCATGTCTGACCTCCTCCCTGCCCTCTCAGCTAATGGCTGGAAACAAAACCCTTCCCACCTCTCCTGCTGCTGCTGTGCAGTGGGGCTGGAGCACACTCTGTCTCTAGGCTGATCATCATGTTCTCAGGCAGGCTGACACTTGGAACTCCTTTTAAGGGGTTTCCAGGGTCTTTTGCTCAGGTAGTCCACTCATCAGACTCCAGCAACACATGCTTTCCTTTGCTCCATACCTCCATCATGAACCTCTGATCTCCATTCACTGCTCTCCAACCACAGCATCTCTGCTCAGCGCCGCATGGTGCTGGGGCCTCTCTCCTGCCTGGGACATCACACAGTTCACCAGACAGGACCCAAAAGCTTCTGGAGGCAAGGAGGCCCATGAGACAGAGGGCTCCAGAGCAAGCTGTGCCCAGGTCTAGGGGCGCTGGGCTGGCCTTTTGACAAGCAGCAGCAGGGCTGGAGCAGCTTGGCCCCATCTTCACTCCAGGGACAGCAATGAGGCTGGAGGGCAGAGCAGGGAGCCCTTTATCTCCCCTTTTGGAAATAAGAAAAGAAGCAGTAAGGGTTTGGTTTTCATTAATGTTTTTCTTCAAAAGTTCTCTGGCTTCCCTTCCCCATCCTCTGCCAGCATTTCTGCGAGGGGGCGGGCGCGGAGCAGGGAACGTCTGGCAGCTTTGTGTTTTCAA
This sequence comes from Bucco capensis, assembly GCA_013396975.1. Lineage (NCBI taxonomy): Eukaryota > Metazoa > Chordata > Aves > Piciformes > Bucconidae > Bucco > Bucco capensis. Next base: position 218,446 of record VWZO01020098.1, read on the forward strand.
TTCGCACAAACCCATTCTGTGTGTGTGTGTTTTTTTTCTCTTGCTGGAAATTCACTGCAGACAGGCACTTCCTGTAGAAATCATCATTTGCAAGGGAAAAATATCTTGCAAACACATTTTTGTCCCTTTAGGTTTGCCCTGGGGTCTGCAAAAACCCTGGGCTGGGCTGCTTCATGTTCCTGGCTGCCATGCCCCAGCCACCAGTAGTGAGCACAAGCCACCAGCGTACTCCCACAGCAGCCCTGCCTGCCCCATGCCTGCTGCCTGCTCCCCTTGCTGCCCACACTCCACAGCTCCATGCTGCCCCATTGCTCCCACGGGGCTCAGGCTGGAATATGCCTAGCTGCCGTGAAGTCAAATACACAGAGGGAAGCTCCAAGCTTGGGTCATGGGTAAGACTCTAGGGTTTTGCCAAGAGAAGAGTTATGCCCAAAAGTCTTATCCATCACCCATACTTGGAGCTTCTCACCACAGCATCCTGTCTCAGTGGGGCAGAGATGCCCTGCCCTGGCAGAAGGCCACTCCAGCTGTTTTACCAGCTGTACACCTCTGTTTTTCTCCCTGCTCATGGTGGCACTGCTGCCCTCATAGTGCTCTCAAGGACGAGCAGGCAGCAATGGCAGCAGCCAGGCAGAGACACCTGGGAGAAGCAGAGTCATCTACATCTTGCAGATCCAGCACTGGCTTTGGCCTTACCCCAGCTGGATCCCCAGTGAGTCTCACATCACAGCACTGGTCAGACATTGGCCCATCTAGACCTGGTCTTCCTTAGACTAAGTTCTCTGGTCCTGGAGTCTGTGCTGGTGGGCAGGCAGAGGGGTTCCCAGGAGTGTGAGGTTAAATAATTCATTCTTCATAAATCTTTCCTCAAAACAATTCTTTTCTTTCCAGGGAGACACATTACCACCTCACACAGGCAAACCTGACCAGGAATTATAAGAGCAGGTTCCTGCGGCAGCAGCGAGCAGGGCAGGGAAAAGGGAGAGAGGGGAAGGAATAAAATATAGATTCTTGAACTCAGACCTGGGAAGCAGCAAAGCATCAATCTTGTTAAAGGACTAGTGTGGACTCTCCAGCCAGCCCACTTCATCCTGACTCCTGACAGGCCCCGATGATTTGTGCCTGCTCAGCAGAAGAGAAGTCCCATAACTCACCCTGCCGAGACGGCGTGGGATGGAAGCAGGACCCTGGAATGACTCACCCACACTGCATCCTGCACGGTGCTGGGGCTCCCCACGTGTAGCCACCTGCGGGCTACCGGGACAGGTGTGGGGGACATCACCATCACACACCTATCAAAAGCCTTGTTTGACAGGATTTGCTCAAATATTTGTGGGGCTTGTGGCATTTTTAGCCAGGTTATAAGGGGGGTGGGGTTAATTCCTGTCTTGTCCTGATTTACTGTGCATCCCTGTACTGCTTGCCCATAAAACAGGCTTAGTGGCTGCCCCCCTCCCCATCTTGCAAGCCAGAAGGATTTGCTCTTTCCACCAAGCCCTCACTGAACCAGAGGAATCCTGCCATTGCTTGGAAGGGTGGCAGGTCAAGCCTGCAGGGCTCTGTGGAGATGTGCTGAGCATGGTGATCATCTCAGAGATGGACAGTACCTCTGCTCCAAGCCCTGCCCGCAGGCACCAGGACTGCATCATTGATTAGTGAAGAATCCTGAGCAAGGAGAGGAAATTCTCCCTGGAGCCCTGCCAGGCCATAGTCCACATCCAAAAATACATCCTGCTGTCCTGCTCAGAGCCCAAAGGATTTTGGAAGGGAGGCTGCAGCTGCTTTGCATGCAAAAAATAATAGCAGCCCTGAGATCCCCCACATCCTGGTTAACATCACTGGAGTCACTTTCAAATCACAGTCTTTATTCCAAAAAGAGGGATGGGGAGAAAAGAAAGAAAAAGACATGCATGCACCACCACTGATCTGGCAGCCAAACACAGCTCCAGGGCTTCTGTTTGCCCATCACAGGAAGATTTACTAGGGGAAAAATATAGGCTGATTAATTATGCAGCCAGTTTGGTCCATTATATCATAAAACCCAGCTGTGTAGGACAACCTTGGAGATGCTACCTCTCCAGCATTATCTCAGCCCATAACCAGGCGCCTGGAGCCAGGAGGAGCTGTCTCGGCGCTGAACCCTCGCTGCCGCGCCGAGCGATAGCATCTCCTGCACCCCATCTTCTCCACTGGAGATGAGGAAAGCAATGAACTTTGATATTGGGCCGGTGCTGATTTCAGTGGCAGGCCCCTCGCCGGTGTCACCGGAGGCCTCCGGTTCATTGCGAGAGCTGCAGCAGCTCGGAGGGGAGGAGGGAGAAGAGCCAAAGACTCTCCTTGAATATTAATGAAGCATCAAAGCTTTTAGCTGCATGGCCGTGTCTGAGCGCGACTGCTCTCCAGGGCTCTGCTATGCTTGGCACAATAAAGCCTCGGTAATTATTTCCAATAACTAATTTAGATTATCATTAGCCCCACATTGGAGGCACAGAGAATGCTGCCCTTTCAAACACTTGAACCACTGAGCCTCAAAAATAAAATGCTCGCTCTCTCGCAAAGAGATCTTTGCCAGCTCTAATAAATTAGAATATATTTGTGTGCCTTAGCGCCTGTGGTGGCTCAGGATAATGAGAGCAGGTTGTGGCTGGGAACAGAGGAGAAGGCAGCACCTCCTCTGCCCTCCCCTGCATCCCCCTGTTCCGTGCGGTGCACATTCCTTCGGGCCCCAATTTGTCCCCATTATCCTCCCACACTCCCCCACCCCAAATCACCCAGGCCTGGCAGTCGACCCTGTCACAGCCAGTAATAACCCATAAATCATTCCACACTTTAAAAGAAATTTTATATGCAGTGTGAACAGCCTCCTGAGCTTCAGCCTTAACTACCAGCCCTGTGCCAAGCTGGGCTCTGCACCCCAGCCCCATGCCAAGCTAGGTTCTGCACCCCAGCCCTCACTGCCAGCCCTGTGCCAATCTGGGCTCTGCACCCCAGCCCCATGCCAAGCTAGGTTCTGCACCCCAGCCCTCACTGCCAGCCCTGTGCCAATCTGGGCTCTGCACCCCAGCCCCATGCCAAGCTAGGTTCTGCACCCCAGCCCTCACTGCCAGCCCTGTGCCAATCTGGGCTCTGCACCCCAGCCCTCACTGCCATGCTGACTGCTAGCCCTGTGCAAGTCCTCTGTCTCTGCCCATACCTCCCCTGCAGAGCCCAGGTATCACTCCCCAGCTCCTCATCTGTCTCCACTGCTATCGTGTCCCTCTGGGCACAGCCCACGGGTCCCAGCACCATGTTCTCCAATACCATGGGGCTCCTCCAGCCACTGCTAGGCTTAGGGAGCAGCCACACTGCCTGCCTGCACACCCATACCACCTCTCGGGAGCAATCCCCAGTCAGCAAGGGCGTCCCAAGGAGGAGGTGGCAATGCAGCACACCTCCAGCCACAACTGGCTAGCTGACCTCCAGCCTCCCCAAAATGAAGGTAAAGCCCCTCAAGCTTAGAGTCTGCCCTGCAGCCCTGCTTGAACTGAGGATACCTGCCCATATCTCCTGCCTCTGCCACTGCAGGGGCCTTGGGACCTTGGGTGAATCACTGCAGCTTTCACAGCCTCTGTTTCATCAACCGTGTCATTAGGCTAATGATAATTAATGCCTGCAAAGGGCTTTATGCTCTTCAGCTGGAAGGTGATAGTGAAGGGTAAATTATTGTTATTACCATAAACACAGGGTACCTACCACTTACTGTGGGTGGGACTTGCTTTCTGACTTGCCTCAGCTCTTCTTGAATTAGGACCAGGGTCAGGTGTGAGCTTTGCTTCCTCCATCGTTCCCAAGTGCATCTGATCCTTCTTCAAGCAAAGACTCAAAAGTAAAGGTTGGCCTCCTTTCATGGGAGCATGCTTGGGGAGGCTGCGAGAGCTTCCTTCACTATCTCCATGATCATTCTCCAAGCTGATGGTAACCTTCCTCTTACTGGCTTTGGTGTCTACCCCTTTAGTGGTGAAACTCTCTGAGCTGCACCCTTCTTCAGCACACAAACCTGTGTATGTACATGGCTGAGTGTGTATACAGAGAACGTGTGTGTGCTAGGAAACACCTTGTGTGTTTCTGGCAGGGATGCAGTGGCAGTGCCCAACAGATGTGCAGAGAGCTCACCCACACTGCCACACACTGAAGCAGCTGTGACCCAATACAGCCACTGACCCTGGACCTGTGGCCATCCAGTGTCCTAACATGCCTTTCAAAGCAAGATAGGACAGCAAGTAGCAATGGGATGTGACTCTTCAGCCCCAGGGGAGCACCCCACATTACACAGAGGAATTCCATGTGTCCCAGATCTTTCTGACAGCCACTTGTCCACCCCTTTCTCCATCACTGCCACGCATTCCAACACCCTTCCTATCATTATTAGACTTGTTTGTGGTTCAAATTTGGTTGGACAGTAGATTGAATTCATTATTTACTCTTTCTTAAGCTTCTATTCCCTATGGATAGTTTTGGTTTTCATTAAAAATCTTTCATCAGAATGAGCCAAAATTGTCAAAGTCTGTTTCTGGTTTTTGATTAAAAGCTGAGATCTGCAGTGGAACAACAACAACAACAAAAATATTAGCTATTTTCCTCTATCCCTTCCCACCTCTCCTCCCCATTTTTACTGAAATCCTGCCTACAGAAAATTCCTGCTGCCAATCTGCAGGACTGCCTGCTGCAGGGGATGGAACAGAGACTCATGTCTCCCAGGCAGAGAGAGCAGGGCATCATGCTGGCTCCTCATCCACCTCACAAGCACTGCTGAAGGCTAACAGCAAGTTCAGCTCAGGGACATGGTGCTTGCTGCCATCCTTGGCTGTTGTGACCAAGCTGGGACATTGGCAGGAGCAGGACAGCATGAGTAGGCAGGAGTGCTGGTGGCATCAGGTGTTCTCCCCAGGCTGTGTCTGACAGAACAGATCATCTACTCCAACTGTCCAACCACTTCCAGTCTCTGCAGAGTCACAGCAGTGCTGGTGGTGAGCCCACCCTCCTCTCAGAGCAGGACTGTCACCAGCATTACATAGGGTAGCCATGGCTTTGCCTAGCCAGGTCTCACCAAGAATGGAGATGCCTGTGTCTCTGTGACCTTTCTCTGAGCTGCACCACCCTCCTGGGTTTCCCTCATATCCAACCCAAACCTCCCAAGCTGCAGTCTGTGGACACTGTCCTTTGTTTCTGGGTCTGCCACAGCCAGGAAAAGTTTGCCTTCATTATCTTCATATCTACCCTTCAGGTAGCTGCAGGCTGTCCCCAGCTCATGTTTCCCTATACTAACCCAGCCCAGCTGCCTCCCACTCTCCTTGCAGGTCCTATGCCCCAGTGTCCTGTGTCCCTTCACTCCAGTTTACCCACATCCTAGCACTGGACACCATACTTCAGATGCAGCCAAACCCATGCTACCTGGAGGCATGACTGCCCTTGGTCTGCTGTGGCTGTCCCAGCAGAGCACAGTACATTTGCAGTGAGCATGCACTGTTGGCGAGCACTCAGACCAGACTCCAACCTAACCTCCAGTTCCTCCATAAGTTGCTGCTCAGCTAGTCATGTCCCAGTCTGGACCAGTTTATGGGGCTAATCTGCCCCTGGTGCACTGCTCTGTACTCCTCATTGCCCTCAAGAGAAATCAAGCAACTCTGGTTGAACTGCTTCTCACCAGCAGCTGGCCCAGCAAGCTGGGGTGCACCAGAGCTCACTTCTCATTTCTTTCCACACCTGACCCGAACCTGCTCCCCAAATCAACCTCTAGCCAAACATAACATTCCCACCTTGTGTTGCAAACACACACATGGTGCTGAAAGCATAGCATCTCCAAAGACCTTCCTCATCCCTGTCATTCACAGGTGGACCAGGAGCTCTTCCCACAGCACGCTGCACAGAGGGATGCCCTGCAGCCCTGCTGCTGTCCATGCAGCCTTCCTGACCATGGGGCCAGTGTTCATGGTCTTGGTTCATGTCATCTAAACCAACTTCTACGAACTGTAATCACCTCTTCTCCTTTCCCCTCCTGCACTATTTCCTCTCTCTCAGTCCCAAAGTGATTTCTTCCATCCCATGTGAATGTTCTTGAAGGAAATGGGTTATCTTCCCTATCTTTCCATATGTGCAGAATCACAGCTCCTACCCCCTTGGCTCAGCACTGCATACTAATAGGGAGGAGGCTGGGACTAAAATGTATCAAAATGCAGGAATTCAGCTTTGTCTTTTCATCCTCAAAAGCCTTATTTTGCTTTTTGGGCCAAACATTGTGCATTTTCTGTAACAATGAACTTATCACACTGATTATGATAAAACTGAGGAGGCACTTTCCACAGCAGACTGAAATCTTGCAGATTGACATCAACTCTCAAGTATTTTTGGATACACGTACATTTTTCCATGGCTTTTCCAACAAGGGGAGTATCCTGCCTGCAGCTAGGCTTTGTGTGAGTGCAGCAGCCAAGCCCCAGATGATGGGACCTTTCCCTGCTCCTCTGTGCACTGGGGATGGGTGGGCTGAAGCTGTGTCCTTACTCCCTGGGCAGTGATACGGCATCAGTTACCCTGCACAGGACTCATCTAGAAGTACTGGAAGATGTTCGTTTTGCTTCTCTAGGATAAGTCCAGTCCCAACCCTGTGACCACTCAAGGCATAGAAGCTTTTAGCCCCCACCTGCCAGGACATCCCACCCTCAGAACAGCACTGCAGAGATCATCCCGCTCCTGAACATTGTCCTTCTGGCTCCTGAGTAGCAAGAGACACAGGAGAGCCTAAGCTGGGCAGATATCTCTGGAGCTTTGCTCTCTTGCTAAGCAAGATGACACAAGAAGTCTCATTCAGCTAATGCCCCACCAGAGCTAAGCTGCCACTGCAAAATCCCAAGCTAAGCAAACATCTGGCAATTACAGCTGGAGCATTTCCCTGTGACAATCAGTGAGGACAGCAAACACATTGCCTGGTATCCCACAGTAGCCATCCCAAAGCCTCTGCACCAACTTGACCACACTCAACCAGTGTCACTTCCACTTCCCCCAGTCACCTTCTGCAGCCATGTGATTGCACATTTCTCCAGACACCAGAGAGCCTGCAGCAACTGCATCCATCCCATCCCCACCAAACAGCATTCAAACCTGTCTCCAGGGACCATGAGCAGAAATATGCTTAAAAACATACCAGATATAGCAAAAAAAAATTTTTCCTTCCTCCCACAGCCTGGTCAAACCTGGGAGGATGCTGTATGGGGATAAATCCTTAGGACACAGCTAGCTTGTCAGCCAGGCCCTTTGAGCGCATTTGGTGGCAGGAGGAAATAACCAGGGTTTAAAAATGTCTGGAATGAACTGCTGGGAATCGAGAGTGCCACTCTGTGGTGAGTGCCCAGTGAGGACCCAGAGCTCACCCAGGGATCACCCAGGGATGGCCACTCTGGCCCACAGCCTGCTCCAAGGGTAGGAGCTGGAGCAGCAGGAGGCTGGATGCTAGCACATCACCTCCATCCTTCACCTTCGGAAATGAAGCATGCAGAGCAAGAGAGCAAGAGATGCCTTTGCTGACAGCTCTGGATGAAGAGATTCCAGCTCCTTATAAACAGCCTTTGGATTCCCTCAAAGCAGCTGAGCCTCATCTGTATGCAGGATGGATTCTAGCTCAAAGGTACCAGAACTAATACTGTCCTGTTAATGAACTGAGTGAGTAATAGCCATGGGTATAGAAAGCTTATGTCTGAAACTAATCCTAGTTAATGAATCTATTGTTACAGGTATTAAATGGTGACAGGGGGTTTCATCCATCAGCCCTCCATTAATCACAGCGTCCCCGCCTATGCTTATTATTTAGAAGCCAGCAAAGGGATCTTAATGATATTAGTAATAGAGCAGTTGTGCTACGTGACCTAGGACAAGCTGGGGATTAGAGGTGATAAGTGTCTGATCACATAAGGCATTTTAGAGGTGATCCAAGCAGCTTTGCTCCCCATGGCATGTTATCTTGTCTCTGCCAGCTTGCTCAGGCAGCATGCTGCTCTGAGAGCAGTGGCGTGAAGAGCCATGATGGCCACGGCTGGGAGCCTCACCTTGTCTGCTGCTGCTGCCTGTGAGGAGATCTGGTGGCTGCACAAGGGTCTGCCCATGTTCTCCAGCAGCCCCCTCCCTGCAGACACACTCCAGGCACTCCAGCATGCAGGGACACAGCCCAGGGCTGAGGATGCCCACAGGGTGCACACACTGGCACAGGATGAGTTTGTCTGCACAAGTAGCCAGATGCAAGCCCACGTGCATGAGCACAAATACCCACACACCCACACAGCCTCAGAGCACAATGACTCAAAGGTTTCTCTGGAAAGACATGAGGAGCATCAGATGTTCTTCACTAATTCTCCATCTGGACACTCTTGGCACGTGCATTGGGATGGGATTCAGAGCATCCTTTTCCCTTAAAGCCAGGGAAGGAACGGTAGCATCTCCAGGGCAAGGCAGGCTCTCTGAGAAGGCCAAGACAGTGACCAAGGTAAGACAAGCAACCACCTTCAAGGATGGTCGTTTGCTGCCTGCCTGCAGGATGCTCTGCATGGTTGGCTTTGACTGCACCCACCACTTTGGGTTGCTGATGGTGGGAAGGAGTCCTAGCTCTGCACATCTTGTCTCCAAGCAGATGAGGCTGCACTTTGTGAGGGCTTTCAGTGGGAGTGTGGTTGGGTAGGTTTGGAAGGAGGTCTTGTTCTGGTGGATTAAATAGTTCCTGTCTATTCTCCTCCAGAAGACTACTGAAGGTTACTTCTCCTGAAGATTATCACAGTGGTCCAGCAAGGCTTGCTGGACACCGTCGTCACCGTCTGGTGAAGTGGGCAGGGATGCTGTGTAAGCCAAGGACTTTTCCTCAGGATGTGAATGCAAAATCCAAACTATAAAAACCACCAGTAAATAAAAACCTCAGAAGTCCACACTTCTCTGCCCAGCTTTCACCTTCAACCATCACCGCTGTTCATGATCTGCTTACAGTTTCCATTTGAGAGAGCGAGCTCCCAACTTAGGCAGTTGCCACAGCTGCAGCAGTCCTGGTGATGTACTCCAGTTGGTGGAAATAGATCCTGGTGGTCTACTCCAGGCACCACAGAGGCAGCTGGAGCACTGGAAGAGCAATGGCCCTAGAGCTGGGTGCTCAGGCACCCACTGTCCCTGAGGTACTCACAGGACACAGGGAGCATGTCTCTGCCAGACCAAGGCTGTAGAGGACAAGATGCGGTGATCTGATGACCAACTGACAAGTAACAGGCAATAGGACAAGAGGGAATAGCCTCAAGTTGCACCAGAGTAGGTTTAGATTGGAGATTAGGAAAAATTTTTCACCAGGAAGAATTTCTTCCCTGAAAAGGGTTGTCAAGCCCTGGCCCAGGCTGCCCAGGGAAGTGATGGAGTCACCATTCCTGGAGGGGTTTAAAAGACATGGAGATGTGGTGCTGAGGGACATTGTTTAGTGGGGGACTTGGCTATGTTAGGTTTAATGGTTGGGTTCTATGATTTTAAAGGTCTTTTCCAAGCTAAATGATTCTGATTCTAGTCTGTGATTCTAGGTGCAATGACTTCAGAGATGGCAACTGATTCACCTGCTCAGGGAGCATCACACTGTTGGAGAACATTCCAGCAGACACCAGCTCTGGAAGGGAGCCAGGGGCTGGGATTGAGCCCATTGCTCTCTCCCAGTAGATTGAAAAGAGGTGAATATTCACCACCTGCCACCATGAACTCTTGGGGAGCTGTGCTGTTAGGACATCTTGGGGCCACTTAGGTAGTGGGAGGTCAAACTACACAGTCCAGCAGCCCTGAAAATTGGTGGCCCTCCCCTATTTTGTGTGAAGTCAGGAGCTCAGGTGGGCACTGAGATCATTTGCAGAAGGGAGGATGCTGGTGACTGAGACTCCCCAGTGCCCCTTCTGTCTGCAGCAGAGGACCCTGCTCTGGCAGCTGGTGTGGGAGATCTGGGTAATACTGTCCTGCTCTGGGGCAAGAGCTGACCTGTGATAAATCCTGTGTGTCCAAACACAAGCTGGGCATTCTCAGGGTTTCTTGTCACCATGCTTATTTCACAGAGTCATCCTGTGCTGCATTGGCACTGACAAGCTGGGCATGGACCAGGTCTGGAGACCTGCAGGATTGATCAGTCTTCTTCTGTTCTCTGCAAGGACTCAAAGCTCTGCATTTCCATGGAACACCAAGACTGGTAATCTGCCACTTGGTTATATTTTTAGGTTAATAACAGATGTGTAAATATATATATGTCTCATCTTCACAGGTATTCAGAGCCAGGAGCTCACCACTTGCCAGTGTTTTAAACAAGCCCAGATCTAACCCAGTAAGCTGAGTGTAAACCCAGATCTAACCTGACACCTCAGCAGCCACACAGACATCACCCTGTTGTGCTGCCATTGACACATCACAGCCCTGACGACTGGAGCCCAGCAGGGAGACTTTGGAGCCTGCTGCTCCACCCCCAGCCCTGCTCACTGCCTGCAGCCTGCTCTTGTCCTGCTGCCTGGATTGAGGTTGCAGAGCTTCCCAGGACAGCTGGGACCAGAATCTGCCCACAAGCAGGAGGGTCACCCCTCCAGCTGAGCATTCACCCCAAACCCTCCTGCCACAGGAATGTTGTGGTTTGGGGGATTGTGTCTTCATGTAGTGTGAAGAAAACATCTTCACTTTCCTGCCTGCTCCAGAGGGAGCAGATAAATGATGGCTCTGAGGGCTACAGCCCCCCAAAACCAGGAGACTGCCGGGAAACCTCTTTTAAAGAAGGGCAAGAGTTGCTGTGCCTTTGCTTTCCCAGGCTGTACTTACAGCTTGCTTCCCCACCAAGAAAGAAACTGACTTTTTCCGGCAAGGAGAGCTGAGCTCCATCACCTGCTTCCAAGAGATGAGGTTTTCAACAAAATCCCCAGGACTGCAGAATCTGGCAAGCAAGGCTAAGCTCTGGCCAAGGCTGGCCAGAAAAAAACGCAGCAGGGCTCAGTGTCCCCTTGCTGAGCAAGCCTTGGCACTGAGCAGTGGGTACCTGGTCTCCAGTAGTTCTACGTTGCAAGAGGACAGCAGCCAGCAGATGAGGGAAAAGGAAGAGGAGAGATAATTATTAGTGATTGAAACTGATTGCATGAAAGAAGGACAGATGTTTCTTGTTGTGCTTGTGTGCCTGAGGCTACAGAGCCATGCAAGGGACTGGGGAAAACTCCTTCTCAGCCTGGGAATGCTGTGGCACTGAGCGGCATTCAAATGAGGACTGAAATCTGCACACACTTTCCGACTCTTGCAAATTCACACAGAGCCTAGTTAAAACTCAGATCTCCTCCTTTCCTTACTTCAGGTAGGTGATGTCCACGTAGGCAGCCTTTGGCCATGGGTCACAAGGTGCTGCAAAGATGCCCCAGCTTCCCCCCACACCCCAAAATGTGTAGCCATCCCAGTAGGGTCAAGGCTTTGAGATACGATGAGACTGGAGACAGCACAGCCAGGTCTGGCAAAGCAGGTATGGGTAGAAATTTTGGGTACAACATTATGTAAAGGCACATGACTGAAGGCAGGGAAAGCTCCTGGCCATCCTGCTGCTAGAGCAAACCAGGCCCATGAGAGCAGGAGGATTCACTAGTCATCCTCCCTTGCAGCACCCAGGATGAAGGATCCTTCAGAAAGGATGGGGCACCCAGGGGGAAGCTAGCTGGTGTCCCCACCAAGCAGAGGAGCTGCTGTTGAGGGGACACAAAGCCTCTGCTGTGTCTTGTGTGGACTGTAGTGCATGTTTAATGCTGTAAAATATGGAAATAGAGGGTTTGTCTTAGCAATGTTAGAGAAGGTTGGGATATGCTTTTGGCACCAGTTCCAGTGGCTTCAGTACCAAGGCAAGATGAAGCTGGAGATGAGTTAAGGGTGCTAAGAAGGGGTCTTGCTCCACCATGAGAGGAATCAGCCACTTCCAGCATGGTGTGGCTCCCTTGGGCTGACCTGAGCTCCTCCCTCGGAGTAACCCTCTAGCCTCAGCTCTGCATTGGTTACCCTTGAAATAACTCTTTGATCACCTCCGTTTAAAGAGAGACTTTGGGGAAGCTTCATGGGAGTCAGCAGGGCTCAGAGCAGTGTGGATCTCACTTCAGAAGGAATATCAGGGAGATTAAAGGAGCAGACGGTGTAGTGGACGGGGAGAAGTTGACAGCCCAGCCCTGAAGGTGCCAACATCAGTGCCCGCCGTCGGCCGAAGCAGAGAACACGCAAGGAGAGGGGTGGTTCCCACCCCAGGAGGTCCACGTCCCCAGGCTGCCCCCAGGGCTCCCCGGCTGACAGCAGAAAACGGCACTGGGTGCCTCGGGGAGGAGCAGGGTGCTGGCAGCCCACCCTGGAGTTCCTACGCCACTGATGGCTGCTCAGCACCCCCCCACTGGTCCCACCGAAGCTCTCCCGGGACGCGGCGCATCCGCGGGCGCTCAGTGCCCTCTGCTGGGCACGCGCCGCTGCCGCGAGACGCTCGGTTGCCGTGGAAACAGAGGCTCGCTCCGAGGCGCGCGTCAGCAGCCCTTCGGCAATCCGAGCCCTGGGCGGCGGCACCGAGGCACCGGCAGGCACCGGCAGAGCAGGGCAGCTCCCATCTCCAGGTGGCGAGGACACACGGCTGGCGCCAGCATCCGCCCGTTTGCCTGTGACATGAGGCTGGTTGCCCGTCACCTCTCTCAGGACCCATGTGAACCCCTTCAACAGCACGGGCCTTGTCCCACACAAACCCCTGCGCCTGGGGGTCCCGGTTCCTCTCCAGTGGTCCCCTGGTTTGGCACGGAGCAGAGGGAGCTGAGCTCACCTCTTCATTGTGGGGGAAAAGTTCTGATCTTCAGGATTTCAGTCCTTCTAGGCCATTCCTGCTCATTTTGGGAACACCCATGCATGTACAGATTTTGGATGTGTCCACAGTGGCCTTGTGGCAGCCAAGGATCAGCCCCTGGGGTTTCTCCAGTCGCTGTCTGCCCTGCATTGCAATGCCAAGGTAATGCTGTGGCCCTTCCTCCACCAAAAATCACCTACCAGCAAGAAAGGGCATGGAGGAAAGCCTTGCTCTCCTCACGCTCTAGGTGTGTCCCATGCAGTGCTCCTAGGCTGGGCTGGTAGCAATGTGCACCAAGGGGCAAGCCAGTGAAGCCTCCATGCCCACCCACAGCTCTTCCCTGCCTAGGTCTCCTCTCCATACCCTGGGAGCAGCTGGGGACTTGGGGACCAGGGTAGGCTGGAGCAGCCCTTGGCTGCTCTGGGCAATTGAGGTCTCCTGGTGCATGGACATGCTCCTGGGAAAGCCCTGGAGACATGCTGAGGCCCTGGAGAAGGAGGAATCCTGTTTTTATGACCACTTCTGTATCTTGTTGTGAAGATCTGCACAAACAAAGGAGCTGGTTGCGTGATTTAAGTGTTCACTTGGATATTTACCTTGCACAGACCTAGTCCAGCACTCAGCTGGGGGCTGAGGCAGCAAGCAGGGTGGTGCCAGGCTATGGCAGGGACAGAAAGAAGCAATCCCATCCCACCTCCATAGAAGTGACATGGTGACAGCTGCAGGACAGCCCAGCACAGCCACAAGCAGCCCTGTTTGACATGGCCAGCATAACTCCTGCGTCACAGACAGAGTGGATGGGTACAGACACATGGAAGGGGTGCAAAAGGCAGGGAAAGCAGGGAGAGAGGGGAAAGGGGTGATTTCTTAATCCTGAAGAGGCTTTCTCCACCTGCCCCTCCCAGTGCCCACCAGTCCATATGCCTGGGCAGGGGCCAGCAGGAGCAGGGCACAGCCATCTTCAGCCCAGAGCTGCCCAGCGAGGTCCAGACGTGCTGGAGGCTGATGTGCAGCACCAAGACCTCCCATCTCCAAACCTCCCATGGATGCTGGCAGCCAAGAGCTCAGGGTGAGGAAGTGCCAGCATCCAGATCTCTCAGGCAGCCCCAGTTCTAGCCAGCAGCAGGTATAACAGCGAGTCCAGTGCTGGCTCCTGTCCTCTTACCTTCTTCCAAATAAAATATCACATGAAGTGCATTCGAAGAGGAAGAACTGAGCCTCAAATGTTTTACCACCTGGAGGAAGGGCCTACAGGCTCCCTGATGCTTGGGCGTTTGTGTGTCTCCTCCCTGCTTTCCCTGGATGTCTTCTGGCAGAGCTCAGTGCAAGGACATCCTCCTTTGCCCAGCACCAACAGCAAGCAGGTCCATGCCTCCATGAAGTCCCAGGAAGCTTCCTGATGTCCCTGCCTGATGCTCAGGCCCAGACTGGCCCACTGCATGTCACCCAGACTGAGCCTGATCCCCAGGATACACAAATTTATCCCTTCATCTTGGACTCCACTCCAGCCAAAGGATGCTCCTCCTGCCTGCATCTCTTTTACCTCACACTGCCTCCAGTCAGGCACATCCTGCAACCCGATCTGGCAGCCCTCAGCTACTGCCCCCTGGGTCAAAAATGGATTCAGGGCAATGGGGTGGAAAGACCAGCCCTCAGAGCCTCTACCATACTGGGACACATGGTATGTGCTGCCAAGGCAAGTCAGCCTCTTGACAAGGAGTCCTTTGGCATTAGCTGCATCTTGCTGGCACTGTGGCTCTGTTGGCACAGACAGGTCAGGGTAGGCAATGCTAAGTAAGACTCAAGCCCCAGACCCCTCTGGGTCTTGCTGCTGGCATGAGACCACCAGCTGGCAGCAGCCTGTGGACCGGAGAAGAGGACCCTAGCCAGGACTTGGAGCTGTCCCAGAACATCCCCAGGGCATTCACCTCCTCCACACTTTGCACGGGAGCATAGATCACAGCTCCACTGCAGAGACCAGGCCAGGACAACCCATCAGCCAGCCCTGCACCCCAGCAGCACTGAGTGCACGGTGTACAGAGTGCTGGAGAGGTCCTTGTGTGGATGTCCCACCTGCTGGGCAGGAACACAAAGCATTTCAGTCCACCAGACATCCTCTCTCGCTTCTCACCCCAAGCTTGTAGCCCTGCTCCATGCAGCCAGTAGGACAGCTGGACTAGTTTTGCCTGTACAGCTCCACTCCAGGACCACAGGTCCTGCCCAGGACAACTGTGAAGATACAACCTGTTCAGAGGCTCAGCACACCCCACTACATCATCTCCTTGCAGCCTGACACTGCAACAAGATCAGGCTGTGTGCAGTGTGGCCAGTTTCTCTGTACCTGCAAAGGATAAAACCATTCACAGGGTGGCAGACAGCTGAGGCTGGAAGGAACCTCTGGAGATGGTTTGCTCCAAGGCCTGCTCAGAGCATCTGTACAGACGTGTGTCAGCAAGTGCATGCCTGTGTCTAGCCATGGTGTGCATGGTGTCCATGGGAGTCTCCCCTTGCAGCTCTCTGCCTGGAATTACAGCTCTCAGCACAGTGCAGGCAGGCAGAGAAGTTCTGTGATTTGAAAGAGCTGCATCTCCAGACATCAGTGCTGCCTTTGAAAGCAGATGAAAGGCAGGCAGCTTGTGAGCAACCAAAGCCCAGCTCAGGGAGACAAACGTCCTTCTCCACACCCCCAGCCTTTTCCTGCAGCACGTGTGATCTTCCCAGCTCTCCTGGGTGCTGGGGTTTGAAAGGCTGCTATTGTACTGGGGACTGGAGTGTTTGAGAGGATTAGCTGCCTGGGAGGGAGCCTGGCTGGAGTCAGGGAGCTGCTGGAGACATGTGCCACACACCCTGCTCTGTGAGGAGAGCAGCCACATGTCAGCAGCAGCCCCAAGACCCTTGTGTGTAGGGACATGGGGAGGAAGAGCAGCAGGGTCTGGGCCCCCCCAGCACTGCCTTGACACCTCCTCCCCTGTCCTAGCCTTTCACAGGCCCAGCAGTCACAGCCCAGTTCCCTTGTGGCTGTACACCCTGACTCGCCCCTTCCCTCCACCATGCCAGCCTGGCACTGAAGCAGACAAGGACCATGCCCTGGCATGGCAATTGAACCCTGAGATCTATGAGGGTCTGTGACCAGTCTTATCCCTGAAGGTACCCACTGGACCCTACCTCTCTGCTTTGCAAACTTGCACTGATCACACTCCAAGAGACCTGGGGCATGATGTAACCTTCTGCCTGAGCATCGTTCTCCTTCCTGAAGCTACAGCAGATGAGGCCACACTTACAGTGACTGCACAAGGCCATGCACAGCCCCAGGCTCTCCCACCCATGGCATCCCCCAGCCCCTGCAAACCCCCAGCTATCCACCAGCTCCTGCTCCAACCTTGGCTAACCTCCTCTGCAGTCTCTCAGGACCAGAAATCACACCCTGGACCTGAGGGAAGCTCCTGACGATAGTTTAATCACAACCAAAACCTTTCTGCAGGAAGTTTGGGACACCACTGCTCAGCATTTTTCCTGGTGTGTAACTTGGTGTTCCTGACTTGTCTCAAAAAGCCTCTTGTTCTTTCATCACTTCTCCTCTCACACTGGAGAATAATATTTTCCCTCACAAGCTGAAATGAGATCCTGATGTTTCTGCCAGCAAGACTGTTCAATAACTTGCTTATGTTCCTGGATGTAATTGCCTGGCAGACTTTTGGCCCTTGTACATTCGGGGGGGGGGGGGGGGGNCTCCCTGATCTCACAGCTTTGCTGCTCTGTGGCAGCTGGCCAGGCAGGCACCTGGAAGTCCTGATAGTCCCAGCTGCTGAGCATCCTTCCATGTTGCTGCAGCATTGGGCCCAG